>PNRQ01000072.1:0-147747 GCA_003439915.1 Trichoderma atrobrunneum
ACCGTCGTCGAGGGCACCGCCGGCAACACGGGCATCGGCCTGGCACACGTCTGCCGCTCCCGGGGCTACAAGCTGGTCATCTACATGCCCAACACGCAGTCGCAGGGCAAGATTGACCTGCTGCGGCTGCTGGGCGCCGAGGTGTATCCCGTTCCTGCCGTGGCGTTTGATAACCCGCAGAATTACAATCATCAGGCGAAGCGGCATGCTGAGGCGCTGGAGAATGCTGTTTGGACGAATCAGTTTGATAATACGGCGAATCGACGGGCGCACATTGAGACGACGGGGCCGGAGATTTGGACGCAGACGAATGGCAAGGTGGATGCCTTTACTTGTGCCACTGGTACTGCGGGCACACTTGCTGGTACTACGCGCTATCTCAAAGATATTTCGGGCGGCCGTGTCAAGAGCTTCCTCGCCGACCCCCCGGGAAGCGTGCTGCACTCGTACATCTCCTCAGGCGGCAAGCTGATTGAGCGCACTGGCTCCAGCATCACCGAGGGCATCGGCCAGGGCCGCGTCACAGACAACCTCTCGCCGGACATTGACCTACTAGACGGATCACTAACCATCTCGGACGAGAAGAGCATCGAGATGGTGTACCGCTGCCTGGACGAGGAAGGCTTGTACCTGGGCGCCAGCTCGGCGCTCAACGTCGTCGCCGCCAAGGAGGTCGCCGAGAAGCTGGGCCGGGGCCACGTCGTCGTGACGATGCTGTGCGATGGGGCGTATCGGTATGCGGACCGCTTGTTCTCGCGCAAGTGGCTGGGGGAGAAGAAGCTCTTGGGGGCTATTCCGAAGCATTTAGAAAAGTACATTGTGCTGCCGTGAGCTTTCTCATTGAATTGTTATTTTTGTTTTATATTGTACACGTATATATCATACATATATAGACTTTATCCTATTCTTTCTTCTCTTTTTTGTGTGGTCTTCCCTTTGGTCCTTGATTTGCTTCCTGACTCCTCCCCCCTTTTCCTTCTCTGTTACTTTGTACAATGAAGTTTACCACTTGGGTGCTTCTCCGACGATTTTTGAGTATTCCTGGTCCCAGCCTTTTGTCGGGCTCTTGCTAGTCTGAACAAAGTGCCGCAGATGGTCGGCCAAAGCAACTTCCACCGGCGCAAGGCCCTGGGCCTCCTCTCCAACAATCTCGCGCGCGAGCGCAATACCCTTGATGTTCTGTGCCAGGACCTGCACGTATGCGCTTCCGTTCAGGGCGGTGGGAATCTTGACGCCCTTGGGGCTCGAGTTTCTCTCCAGTGTAGGGTTGAGCTTTGCGAATTCGGCTACTTCCTCCAGGTTGGCATTTTCTGAGTCTTTCCACAGAGAGCTGAGCAGTTCGACTTCGTCCTTGAGGAGCAAAATGTCCTGCTCGACGGCTTCGCCTGCTGCCTGCTTGACCTTGATGGCGGATGCCCTTGTGAAAAGGGTCATTCCACGTACAACGCGAGAAAAGTGTAGTCTCTCTCGGGTAGGTTGGCCCTCCACCGTGTGTTCCCTCCGCTGGATAAGATCGAGGACCTGGTCCGCCCACTTCTGCGCCTGCTTCGTCTCGGCCTCGTCCCAATTGCTGCCGCTGACCTTTTCGTTGATGTAAGAGAGCACTCGGACCACCGTCTCCCGGTTGGTGAACAGCAAACCCGTCTTCTCAGATTGCTTCGCGCACTCAATGACGGCGTAGATGTTGCCACTCTTGCCTGCCATGCGCACAATCTTCCCCCAGTGGTTTGCCTTGAGCCGTATCCCCGCCTTCTTGTACCCCGCCAGGAGAGTTCCCAGGTTGGCCCAGTCGTCCTGGCTCTTCATGCTGCTGAGGGCCTCGGAGAGGATCGTCTTTGAGTTTTCGATGCCGGTGAAGTGGTCGATGGAAGAGAATTTGTGTTCGAGGCCCTCGACCTCGATGATGATGGGGTTTTGCTCGAGGTAGGACTTCATCTTGGGGTCGAAGACGAGCCTGCGCTGCTTCTCGGGGAGGTAGGCGGGGAGGATGATATTTTCTTGGATGGTGTTGAGGATTTTGTTCATTTCGGTGTTGTCCGTCTCGGCGAAGACAGCCCTGACGCCTGTTTGTGTGCTCCCAGTTAGAATCTTTTGATTACAAGGCATATAGTCGTTCTTCCAATTGCGTACCATGAGCTGGCGAGGTGCTGAATTGCCTCTGCACAAGGCCCGAAGACCTAGCCGTCCGTCCATTTAGTCGTCCAACCGATCGGACAGCCGCCCTCAGCGACTGATTTGACATTGTCGCCATGTTGGTGGGCTTTTAGAACAATTGCCGACGAAATGGAAAAAGTTCCTTCGTACATGCGAGGCCCATTGCCGTAGTCGCAAGATGGTTGGGTGGGTCGGAGAAAAAGAGGCGCCGGGCCAATCACGGCGGAGAATTGCCTTTTGCTTTTCGACCCATTCGAGCTTTTGCGAAACGTCCGATCAGAAACCTCGACAATCCAGCGCAAACAACCGGCCAAATTCTTCTCCCGGCGGGCGCCAATTCCGATCACGATGAATGCTGCTGTTGCGAGGCAGCCGGTGGGCTGTCTGAAGGCGGCTTTGAGGAGGACGAGAATCCAGAGATCGTGGCAGCGGTGCATGGCGACAGAGGCTGCGAGCCCCTCCATCCCCAGAACGGCCTTCAGTCAGAGACAGCGTATGGCACTCTTTGTTTGGGAATTAAGGCCTTTTTGTCAGGCAGCCTTGCTAACGGTAGTTTTTCTATTCTAGACATGGAGCAGCAAAAGGTCGCAAAGTTCCAGATTTGGCCGCAGGTCCCTTCACCACGAGCCACCCATCCCGATCCGATGCCCGCCTTGAAACAGCAGGAGATTGCCCGTCTCGACCCGACCGGCGCCAGGACGAGGCTCTTTTCCCGAGAGCACGCCGACAGTGCCAAGGTCGGCGACGTGCTGATGGTGACGACCAAGGCCGGAGAGCCCTTTTCAGGAGCATTCATCCAACTGCGGAGGCGCGGCGTAGACACGGCCATCTTGCTACGAGGACAGATGATGAAGGTTGGCGTGGAGATGTGGTTCAAGATTTACAGCCCGACGGTTACGGGTATCGATATCATATGGCGCAAGCCCAAGAGGGCCAGGAGAGCGCGGTTGACGTTTATGCGCAAGCCGAGGCACGACATGGGCAGCGTGGACAACCTGGTGTCTGCCTGGAAGAAGGAGAGATATGCGCTGAGATCCAAGGCGAAGCAGGGTGGAGGGAGACAGGTCAGGTAAATGGAGATGGGCGAGGCGAGGCGTCATGGTTCATGTTGTATGATAGGGTCTACAAAGTGTACAATTCGACTGATTACACGAATGATGTCGATGCAAATAAACAAGACATCAAGTTTTTTTATGCCATTTTTCTAGTTGACATGTAAATGATCAAATCAAGACATAAGTGACCAAAACAATGGACTTGTGCTTCCTTGTGCTCACGCAAGTTGTGAAACCAAAGAAGCTATTCGCATTTATACAATCTTACAGAAGATGCTCAATTGTAGGTTAGTAACTGCAAGTTCTCCAAGGTCGGCCATGGCGGTTTGTCTTTATCGATAAGAGTCGCAGGTCGATCTACTACCTGCCTACTACGGAGATGCCAATTGGCTGCGGCCATTGTCAAAACACTAAAAGGGTGGGAAGCCCTAACAAAGTACTAAGGCAGAGAAGAGGCAATTTGCAATACTCTTTATCTCCTCTTTCTCCTCCACTTGATTCTGCTCAGTGCTTGCGCGAAATTCGCCAAAGCGGACAGTATGAAGAGTTCGCGCTGCTGCGGTAAGTGCGCTGGTAAGTTGCAGGGAAGCAAAATGCAGGGATGATGCCGTTTTCGCCTTTGCGACTTTACCATCGCAAAGAAATTCATGGCATTCTTTTCATTTTGTGGCATGGGGGGAAAAAATTGCTAGTATTTGGAATTTTGTACGTCGGAGTGGTAGGTTATATACTAAAATATTGCAATTTACATCGCCTTCGGGCATTTGGTCAATTTATAACGATGTACGTTGTATCCCCGCTCCCGTTTAGAGAGGTCGCAAGTTCGAATCGCTAACGGTGCAAACAACAGACAGAGAAGATTAGCATGGCCCCTGCACTAAGGATGTAAGTTCTACTACCCTGGACCACCGCTCAGGTCAACCAGATACTAATGGATTCTGCAGGACACGCTCAATCAAAGAGAAGCTAAACATTTTTTTTTCTTTTTTGCTCTTGACAATTTCTTTTCTCTTCTTTTGTTTGTCTTCTCAATTTTGTCAATAGAACAAAAGGACAGAAATATTTTGCATTCTTACCGTGAAACATGTGCGATACATGGTAGTGCATGAAGTGAAATGGCTGAGTCTATCTGAAATCAACATGTATTGTGCTCCAAGTGGAATCATAAAATTGAGTGCCACGTCAATTTTGCTTATACATACAGGGATTCTTTTGCTACGTCTGCCTACTTACTATCTTATGGGTAAGTATGAAAGGATCTCGCAAATACTATATTGCACAACTCTGCACGTATAAGCCAAGATGGGATAAGACGCCGTGAGAAAGAGAGCCATGCCGAAAGGTATCAGACATATTACACCTCAGTGATCTTCAGCGCAATCCACGTAAACGCAGGACTAAAGGCTCAAAAGGAAACCGAGTTTGACTCTCTGAGGGCAACAGCCCCTCTCTCATTAACACTCTCCGTCACATATCGACGCCTCATTCGGCCATCCGTCAACGCTCATGTAAATGTGCATGGGCAGACAGTGTGAAAATAGCAGCCAATCTTCTCACAACGTGGACGATACAGAAGTAGCAGCGTTGCTTCCCATATGTCTGGATACTCCATGATATGAGATGTCAAAAACCCGCCAAGACCTCCACACATCGTCCCCTGCCAACAGCTGAAAGCGATGAAGCGAAAGTAAGCCGTCAACAGCAACAACCCGGGGTGAAAATCAAGGCAGACATCCTGGTAGTTGCAGAATGGAGGCACATCAAGTCGACAACGATGGGAGAAACCGGGGAGACGTTTCGAGCGAGGGTGGCAACGGGCCTACCGGTTGACCGTACGGTACGACGGATGCAGCTCTTGATGCTCCATGGCAACTAGCATCCTGTGAGTTCCGTCAGATACTATCAACGTGTCTCAATATTGAAAGGAACAGGTGCTTCGGCAAATATCCTTGACTGCATCGCATCAAAGACGACCTGTCATGTCCCCAGGAGTTGGCATTCTGCGTGGTATAGGGGTGTGCTTGCTGAGTCTTTGAAGACGAGTTTTCGCCACTGCCCGGCGTGTCTTTTATGCTGGCCGTTTCGGTCCTTGCCTGTGAGTGATACGGATGAAGCGGTCAATTATGAGCGTCCAGGATCATTGTACATAGGATTGAAGACTGCCGAGAGCCACGAGGTCCCACTGATGGCCATTGATCACCACGGCTGAGGCGTAACGCGGCAACGTTGAATTGCCCATACCATGCTCACGATAGACAGCAAAGCTGATCCGAACCGGTTTCTGCAGCATCGAACGACGGCCGCGCAATCACGAGAGGGCAGAGTGGATGAGATGGACCAGAAACGAGGATCCGTGCAGCCAAGCGAACAGACGAGGCGCCCGCCACGAAGGCCTGGTGATTTGCTGGCCTTGCGTGTGTGCTAGGTAGAGTTCCATCCACCGTTTTCGCGACGCATCGAGGTGCAGCTGCAGCATGCCGGCTCTGGGGTTGCTTGAGTACATGTACGGGTACATGTAGGTTCGCTCTTTTAGAATAATTCAGGTGGTTGGAAAGCGATGCCAGCTGGACGCTCGTTGGGTCGTGGACGAGGCGAACTTTGTCCCCATCAATGGATCCTTTTCGCCTCGATCCGAGCGTTGGCGGACCTGTCTGGACTGGCCTGGCGCAGAGTTTATGCGGCCGGCGTGGAGACGCGCATGAGGACCCAATCGCGTAGACGGCGAGGATGCTTCAACGGTGCCACGTCTGTGGTTACGGAGCATCTGTCAAGCTCGCCCGCAGGGAACTCCAGAAAAGTTTCTGATACATCTCATACAAGTACTTGTCCAAAGAGTATAATAACAGTCGAGGCCCAGGCGGTAGAATAAGAAGAAAGAGACAAAAAGGCATCAAAACAATAAAAGAGCATTAAGTCATATATATTATTATTACTTAATATCACTATATTCATCTGTTGATGCTCTCTCTTTGGAGTTCTTGGCTGAATTTAAAGTAAAGCCACCCGCTGGGCCGTCCTATCGATAAGATACTCTGCCCCCCATTCCAAGTACCTGTACATGTACCGGTACCACGACGACGACCGTCTTTTACCGCTGCCACTAGTAGTGCTACTGCTGCTGCTCACCTCCTTCGCCATGGCCTATTACAGCCTGCGCCAGAGCGCCACAGGGCCGCTAAAGACGCCCAAGAAGATGGCGCCTACGCCCACTGGCAGCACCGGTATTAGCACCAGCTCGTGCAGCAACAGCGCTGGTATTAGCGGCGTTAGCACACAAGTAACCGCCGGCACAACGGGCGCCACAGGCCTGTTGGAGGAGCTGCAGCCCGGCAACGTCGAGCTGGCGGACCAGTTCCCGGAATTTTGTTTACAACCCCAGCGCCCCTCTGGTCTAAATATCGACACCAAGCTCGCCGCTACATCTGCATCGGTCCAGCTCCAGCTGCAGCTCCAGCATCTCACCAGCACCAGAAATACTTGTAATAGTACTTGTAACAGTACTAAGACGACT
Source organism: Trichoderma atrobrunneum (assembly GCA_003439915.1). Lineage (NCBI taxonomy): Eukaryota > Fungi > Ascomycota > Sordariomycetes > Hypocreales > Hypocreaceae > Trichoderma > Trichoderma atrobrunneum. Next base: position 6,721 of record PNRQ01000072.1, read on the forward strand.
GCCGCTGCTTTTACAACTGCTACCACCACCACTGTCACCACCACTTCATCCACCTGCTTGACCTCCCTAGGCCTCTGCACGCCCCCCAGCTCTCCCGTCAGCTCATCGGCCGTCTCCAGACTCGCATCGCCTGTCAGTGTCAGTGCCGTCAAGGCTGAGGCTGACCCTGCGCCTGTTTCTGTGTCTGCGCCTGTGTCGCTGCCAGTTGAGCGCCTGCAAACGCCCCTCTCTCTATCTCTACCCCGGCCACGCTGCGCTTCGGACCCCCAGCGGAGTGAGCGGGACAAGGAGGAGACTCGTAGTATTGCCGGCACTGCTGCACTCCAGCGGTCAGAGAAGCGTCGCTCGTCATTGGGCACCAAGGCCCTGAGCCAGTCTCCAACGCGCTCAAAGCTTTCCAGTCCTCCAAAGCCACCGCCCAAGCCAGCAAAGTTTTCCAGACAACCTCGCCCGGCAGAAACCCAGAGTCAAGCCGACTCTGATTCTGATCTCGCCCTAGCGGAGTCCAAGACCTCTGCTGCCGACGTACTAGTCGATTCGTCGTCGATTCGAGGGGTCCATGAACAATTCCTCAACAGGATGACTCTTTCAGAGCAGCAGAGATGGATCACGGTCCAGGAAAAGACGTTTACCAAATGGTATGTTTCCTTCAACCTGCCTGCCCGCCTTCCACAAAGGAAAAAGAAGGGGGAAACTCGAGTTGCAGGTCTCTCAACCAACCCCTTGTGTAACATGCTGACAAAGACATCCCTAGGCTTAACACAAAGATTGTAGCCAGGAATCTTGAGGTCAAGGACTTGGTGCCGGACCTTAGCGATGGTGTAAGTTGACCCTATCCACACCACGATGTTGCTGGCTATTTTCCTATTTTTTTTCCCGGCCTTTCCTCCTGCTTCTCTTTCTCCCTTGGCCCCATGTCAACTCAAAGAAAGTCTCCCATTAACACGGAAGCAATGGCTTATTAGGTTATGTTGATTCACTTGCTCGAATGCCTGTCTCACGAATCCCTCGGTCGATATGCCTCCCGGCCGAAGCTCCGAGTCCAGAAGTTCGAAAATGCCAACCTGTCTTTGGACTTCATCAAGTCGAGGGGTATCCAGATGACAAATATCGGTGCTGAAGACGTCGTCGATGGCAACCGCAAGATTGTTCTCGGTCTTATCTGGACCTTGATTCTGCGCTTTACCATCAGTGACATCAACGAGGAGGGCATGTCTGCCAAGGAGGGTCTGCTCCTGTGGTGTCAACGAAAAACTGCATGCTATGATGAGGTCGAAGTTCGCGACTTTAGTAGCAGCTGGAACAACGGCCTTGCCTTCTGCGCCTTGCTCGATATTCACCGCCCGGATTTGATTGACTTTGATACCCTGGACAAGTCGGACCACCGCGGCAATATGCAGCTGGCCTTTGACATTGCCCAAGAGGAGATTGGCATTCCCAAGCTGTTGGATGTGGAAGATGTGTGCGACGTGGCGAAGCCTGATGAGCGAAGTTTGATGACATACATTGCCTACTGGTTCCATGCCTTCTCCCAGATGGAAAAGGTCGAAAATGCAGGACGACGTGTTGAAAAGTTTTTCAACAACATGCAGGGCGCGTGGGAGATGCAAAATACCTACGAGAGACGAATGCGGGAGCTCCTCAAGAACATCCGAGGCCAGGTTGACCAGTGGCACACGGCCAAGTTTGAAGGCACCTATGTTGATGCAAAGGCCCAGGCCGCTCAGTTCTCAGAGTACAAGAGGGGTAAGAAGCGAGAGTGGGTTGCTGAGAAGAGCGAGCTAGCCACGTTGTTGGGAAATATCAAGACGAAGCTCAGCACGTACCGGTTACGGCCCTACGAACCCCCGTTCGAGGTCAGTCAAGAGGTCATTGAGGGAGACTGGAAGAGCCTCACAAAGAGCGAGATGGCTCGCGCACAGCTCATTAATGAGACCATTCGAGAGTATGTGGACTTTTTGTTCTGTATGCAGCGGAGGCAGCTGGCTAACAACGTCGCAGTATCAAAAACGCCCTACGAAAGTCATTTGCAGATAAAGCCAACGATTTTGCAATGGCTTTGAACACCATGCAACTTGCCATTTCAGGCTTGGATGGCGATATTGAAGATCAGTTGCACCACGTCAAAAAACTCAGCGAGAATTTGGCACCCCTCGATCGATATCTCAGCACCATTGCAGAAGTAGATGCCATGTGTGAGGAAGCAAACATTGAGGAGAACGACTTCACCACATACACATATGACGAGTTGGCCTACGAATTAACCTTGGTCAGGTCATCCGTTCAGAAGAAGCTGGCCTTTTTGGAAAACCAAATGGTTGCCCGCAACATGACCAACTTGACACCCATCCAACTGGAAGAATTCGAGAGTGTGTTCCGTCATTTCGACCGCGACGCTTCAAATTCGTTGCAGGAGCTTGAGTTCAGTGCGGCCCTGGCCTCGCTGGGACTGGTTTTCTCTGAAGAGGAGATGCACGACTACTTTATCGATACGTCTGGGGGCAAGGAATATGTCACATTCGAGCAGTTTATTCGTTTCATGGTCGATGTCACCGAGGATCAAAACACTGCCGAGCAAGTTTTCCAGTCGTTCCGAGAGGTTGCGGACGGAAAACCATACGTCACCGAAATGGATCTGCGCCACAGTCTTGTTCCTGAGGAGGTCATTGATACGCTCCTCAACATGATGCCGCCACACAGCGGTCCGGATATGTCGAGGGATCGGGGTAAAGCCCAGTTCGACTACATCTCCTTTATGGAGAAGATGATGGGTGGCGAAGATGCGGACGACGATATACCGCCCGGTGTGCTCCAGGATAGCACCAACAGCGGTGATCGACCCCGAAGAGATTCCAAGGTCAACGGCGTGCATGCTTAAAGAGTCCCAGCGACGAGCAGAATGATACATGGCCCACTGTCATTTTGTGGACGGCCTCCGTATATTTCTTTGTATACTTTCCCCCCATTTTCTCCTTGTCGCGCACATATGCCCATTATACGGAGTCCCTGTCTCCTATGTTGTCTGGATACTACCTGGTTGGAGAGGCAGCGGTGTTTTTCTCGGTCCCCTCGATGCATGCACGCATTGCTTATTTTGTTTTTTCTCCCTTTTTGGATGGTAATGGTGATGTGCGGATAAAAATTGGACACAATTCTATAGTGTATTCCCCACGTTGAATTAATAGTACTACGACGGTAGATAACCAAACTAATTGGCACTTGGGCCTCCTATTTATCAATTACGAAGAAGACTCGTATTGCCTTTTATAATGGATGCCTTTTGCTCGTATTATAGTTGACCAAGCTTCTTACCCGGCATCAATTCTCCGAGGCCGGACTCGGAGGCAGAGGCCCACTAATGACTTCCAGGGCCCTCCAAAGCACCGAATTGTAACTGCCCGACAGGCAATTGGGCATTTAACCAAGGGCGTCTTAGTGGCAGAAAAAAAAGAAAAGTGACGCCTGAAAGTGGCCTTATGGCGCTTAAACATCAATGAGGTGCTTTTGCTTGGCTCATTGTCTACGTCCATACGGAGTACTAAAGAGAAAAATAGGTAGCTCCGGCTCTTGCCTACCCGGGAATCGCCAGCCGATCGAAGGTGCTAAGTAAAGGAAGCTTCAACCTATGCCCCTCTGATCTCACTCCATCCTTTTTCTTCACACGCTCCGACTCTGGTTGGCCTCACAACAGCAGGATTCTCACCCTCGGACCGAAAATGGTGACACGATCGAGGCTCGTGCGAGTGCTACAATCGCCCGGCCGGCGAATGGGCGCAATTGGCGGCGCCAGACTTGTGCCCTGCCATGCAATTTCGCCTGCTCGATGCTTTGCGACTTCGGTCCCGAGATTGTTGTCTCAATCACAGGCAGTCCAGCACCTTGCCAAGCTCACGTCCGAGACGTATCCGGGACTGACGAGAGACGCCAAATATGCGTCACTGACGGCGGATGATGTGGCTTACTTCAAAAACCTGCTTGGAGGCGAGCAGGCCGTGATTGATGGCACCACCGGCGGCGCAGAGGACGATCTCAAGCCCTTCAACGAGGATTGGATGCACAAGTACCGAGGTCAAGGCCGTCTCGTGCTCAAGCCAGGATCGACCGAGGATGTCAGCCAGATCCTCAAGTACTGCAACGACAGGAAGCTGGCGGTGGTGCCGCAGGGAGGCAACACGGGACTTGTTGGGGGCTCTGTGCCTATTTTCGACGAGATCATCATCAACATGAGCCGCATGAACCAGATCCATTCCTTCGACGAGGTCAGCGGCTCACTTGTGTTGGATGCTGGATGCATCTTGGAGGTGGCCGATCAGTACCTCGCTGAAAGGGGATACATCTTTCCCCTCGACCTAGGAGCTAAGGGATCGTGCCATGTGGGTGGTACAGTTGCCACCAATGCTGGAGGCCTGAGGCTGTTGCGCTACGGCAGCTTGCACGGAAACGTCTTGGGCATGGAGGCGGTCCTGCCAGATGGCACCGTCATGAACGACCTGTGTGCTCTGCGCAAGAACAACACGGGCTACGACCTGAAGCAGCTGTTCATCGGTGGTGAGGGAACCATTGGCATCATCACCAAGCTGGTCATCCAGTGCCCGCAGCGCTCTGCTGCCGTCAACGTGGCATACTTTGGCCTGGAGTCGTATGAAAAGGCACAGCTTGCCTTTCGGGAGGCAAAGAAGCAGCTGGGGGAGATCCTTTCTGCCTTTGAGCTGATGGATTCTCGGACCCAGCAGATTGTGCACAAGATCAAGGGCGAAGAGAGGCCTCTGGAGGGCGAACACCCCTTCTACTGTCTTATCGAGACCAGCGGCTCCAACGGCGACCATGACTACGAGAAGCTAGAAAAGTTCCTCGAGGACGTGCTGACCAAGGAAATCGTGGTCGATGGCGTCGTGGCCCAAGGCGAGGGGCAGGCCAAGGCACTGTGGAGCTGGCGCGAGAGCATCACCGAGTGCATTGGCCACGGCGGCGGGGTGTACAAGTATGATGTCTCGATCCCACTGGCCGAGATGTACTCGCTTGTCGAGGATGTCAAGGCGCGCATGGGAGAGGCTGGCCTGATCGGCGATACCGAGGAGCACCCGGTAAGCGCAGTTGTGGGCTACGGCCATATGGGTGACTCCAACCTGCATCTCAATGTGGCCGTAAGACGGTATGACGCCAAGGTCGAGGAGGCTCTAGAGCCCTTTGTGTACGAATGGATCGAGAAGCGTAATGGTAGCATCAGCGCCGAGCATGGGCTGGGGCTGGCCAAGAGGAAGTACGTGCAGTACAGCCGGAACGAGACTGTGATTGGCCTGATGAAGCAGATTAAGAAGCTCTATGATCCGGTAAGCCAAGCCCACACCTCGTTTGTTCCCCATTCTCAGTTGTCGCCTGTCGCTTGTTTCTTACCCTTGCTTTTGCGCCTTGTTTCAACCTGCTTTTGTTTCATGATTTTCCTCGTGTTTCCCCATACGACACGACCCTCTTTTCGTTTCTGTCTTTTGCATGATCTGATTGCTTGCGGCTGGCAACATGGCATATCACATGTCTCTTGTCTCCCGCGCGGGAGGGCATATTCGTGGCTGTAGAGATGCCGCGGCGCGCGCGCTCTCATGCACCCTCTTCCCAATCCAACCTGACCTGAGCAATCTCTCCCAACTTATGCACTGCTACGCATGTAGGGCTGACACTGACAATGGCTCATGACAGAATGGCATTATGAATCCGTACAAGTACATTTGATGACTGGGGGGTACATACAGTATTCGTCCGAGGTGGCGGCGGGGATGCGATAGCACGAGTAATACCAGTACACACAAGTAACGTTTTCGCGGTCGGTCCATCTAAAAAAACCCCCCAAGGCTCCCTTTTTGGGCCTTTTGCATGTATGTAAGTCATGGCAGATGCGGACCGCTTGGAGTAGTGGGAGGGCCTTTCAAGGGCCATCCCCTCCCCTGGATCCCCTTAGGCAGATTCGTCACATCTTGTAACTCTTTTGAGCCTGGCGCCATTTCCCGATTTGGCTCCGTATCGGCCGACACCGGTTTGTGTGACGGCAGAGACGCGGAACAAGGAGAAGGCAGAAGCACCATGATAGTAGTATTTTGCAAGTCCCCTATTTTTCTTGGTCTACTGTGTCTTGTTGTTGTTATCCCCGGCGCGGCGGTCTACGAAAGTGGGCAATACTGTGCTAGCAAAACTTGATCATCGTAATCAACTTACAGGCACCCACGCAGCACGGCTGGGACGAGGCTGTTGGGCTCCGGATGGTTCCTTGGGGTTTTCGCGGCTGGGGACCCCCCGGACAACCTATCAGATTGCCGGACAGGGTGAGCGGCGGATAGGTTGGGATAGGTTGAGGGAGCCACAGAGGCCCAAAGAGGTCCAGAGGCTCCAGAGGCCACAGGTTTTCTCATAGGTCATATTCCTGTCATTTCAGCGAGCCGGCCAATGGCAGCGCGCGCCTTGTCCAAACATCTGATCGCTGACACAAGACGACTTGGGCGACCAAGCTCAGCCGTCTCGGTGGGCCAGCCAACCAGGAGCAGAGCTGGCCCTCCGCGTCAGCCCTACGAAACTTAGTGCCAGAAAGAAGATGGTGGGACTGCAGTCTGCAGCACAAGCAGAAGGGCTGCTAGGCTAAGGTAGCGTCATGCCGGGCGGACGAAGGCTGCATTTGCAGCGGAAGTTGCCCTGCTTGCTTAGCTGGGGGGGATGGGGGCAGAAGAAGCGGACCAAAAGTGACAAGACACACAGACGAGAGACTCAAAGCTAGACCGAGAAGCCAACAAGAGGCCTCGGAGCCCCTGAACCGACCGGCAATGTGGTAAGCCTTGCATCTCATGTCGTCCGTGGGGCTGAGGCCGAGAGGCCATCTCAGCCTTCCCATTCGCCGGACGCCTGGTCGCCGTTCGTACGTTTTTGCTTCGGTGGTTGCCGGGCCTTTACGTGGGATGCCACCAATCCACAGCCAAAGGGAGCCAAAGGGCCCATGCCAAAAGGCGGAGTTGTGTGCCTGGCAATATGTCCCAAGACCAGCAGTGACCAGAGGTGAAAGGCCACTCACAGCTCGAGATTGGACATCTTTCGTGTGGGGATTCACCATTTCTAATTTTTCCCTCTCTCCCCCCCCTCCATGTATGGGACGTTTTGCTTGCCATGTGGTTCTGGTTTCCGGCCTTGGACCTTGTTCCCTTACCTCACCTCCCGTATCATTAATGTCCCGACCCTTACACACCTGCTCCCCCATCTACCTAACCTACCTACACAACCTTGTTAGCCGGAATAGCTCCCGCGTACCCAGTCCCATGCTTGGTCCTCGTCCAGGAGGCCTATAGACCAACGGCGTCCTCTTCCTCCCTCTTTTACAAATATAAAACAGACCCAACGATGATGCAAAGAGGATAAGCGGTGGCAAAGAGAAGCAAGACTGCGGGCCGGGTTGCAACAGACACCGACCAAACCAAACAGCCTTTCGCGAACGAACGAACCGGACATTTTTCTTTTTTGTTTCTTTCCATATTTCTTTCTGGAAAAGGCTGAGGAACAATTTCGCCAGCCTTCCCCCCACAAGAGACCACACACACACTTACGCGCTCGCGCATACACGAACTTCTCATACATACATACGTTTCAAGCTCACACACGCACACACGCACATATTCGCACACACAATTATAAATATATATCTATATATATACACGCGCGAGTCCGAAGATCGACATCATGGTTGGTGTTCCGGGCAAGTATAAGGGGTGCGAGACCTGCCGCAGGCGTCGAGTCAAGGTTTGTTCTTCTTCTTCCCTCCCTCCCCTTTACTTATACACCCTTTGTCGATGAAAAATGAGACATTATGATGAAGAGAAACGAGAAAGAGAGAGAGACAGACACACACGCAAAGAGGAAGATATAACACGGGCAGCAACTAACATGTCGAGAAAATAGTGCAGCAATGAGCGTCCATTCTGCCAGAACTGCATCAGCAGCGGCAGAACTTGCGAAGGCTATGAGAGAGAACGAGTTTTCATCACTGGTACGCCAGAGACCAAAGGCCGTGTAGCTTCGCATCCGAAGAAGACGACACCTTCCAAGAAGCCAAAGGCCAGCCCTAGCCCCAGCGTCAAGGCTTCAGACGAGCCTGGGAGCAGCAGCAGCAGCATCTTCAGCGGCCCCCAACTCTTCCAACCCCTGGCACCACTTACCTCTGCGTGGGACGACTACGTTCGATTGGCACCCGGGGGCCAGGGGGGAACCGGTTTCCCAGCCCTCATCACCGCGCTCCAGACGAATTTGCAAAGCGTGGCGAGACTCGAGGCGGCTGTCGGTAGTGAAGGCGGCGGTGATGGATCCGCCGCGGGACTTTTGAGTGCTATACAGTTTCCTCCCTACGCGGCGGCTGAGTTGCTGCCGGTGGCGGACGATGCCTTCGGTATGAATGCGCAATGTTTTGTGCGCCAAAAGGCCACTAATTCTGAGCATGACTCGACAGAGAGCTACTGCGCGTTTCTATTCGAGGTGGGTTTTGTTTTGTTTCTTGCATTTCTGTTTCCTCGTCGTGGTGTTTTTGTCAATTGCAAATCACTCGCGGGATTTCCTCGGACGAGGTTCGCTCTTCAAGTCCGGTCGAAGCTAATTCGGAGATGACTTACACAGCACGATTCGTCCGGCGCATCATGAGGCTCACGGCCGAACAGATGACTAGACTTGGTCCGCACTATTTCGCCTCCTTCCCGAATCACCACTTCTTCGTGAGGGTATATCGCCCTGTAGCTGTAGGTTCTCGGTCGATGATTTCCCCTCTGGCTGGCTCTCCGGATTGTCCCCTTCCCCTTTTCTCCGATTGCTAATTGCTGGACAAAATAGATGAGTATTGCTCTCCTGAGCAGGCGAGATACCTTTTTGAGAGCACCGGAATGGACCACGATACCATGGGACCAGCATCCAAAGTCCGCCCTCGACCAGCTGTTTGACATCATACTTCAACTTCCCGCCATCTTCGAGCAGATGGATCGAATCATCCACCTCCAGGCAACGCTTGCCCGTCGAACACAAGCCCAGGAGCTTTTGCATCATTGTTTGGTTGTTGAAGCGCAGTTCCGCCAATGGCTGCAGGAGGCTTATAGGGGAACGGAAGAACACTCGTACCCATTCTGGGCCGAGGAGCTCAGGAGCCCTGGCGGCGCCATCCCCTTTGCGAACGCATACACCTTCAAGGACGGAGTCACTGGCTTGATGTTCGTCTATTACTGGATGGCCATGATCCCATTCCACCGCTGCATCGAGAATATTCACATGGCCATTTTCCAGCCGGTTGTTGACGCCTATCCCAACATGTGGCCGGAACTGCCGCCCAACCTGCAAATTGACCCAGCGCATTACCAAGACGGACGAGAGCTGGCCGCCAACATCTGCAGGGGACTGGATTCAGCACTGAATTCGACCGTCCAGCCGGACTTGCTCCTGGGACCGATGACGGTTGCCATGGACTTTTACCGGGATGTCAATGCCGCGTCACAGGATGGCGTGCTTGAGATTCTGTGGCTGGACGGCTTCAAGAAGCGGCTGTGGGCAAAGGCGCAGGCCGTGACGAGTGTTTTGCAAACCCACAAGTGGTCTGAAGTGGCCAAATTCTAATGAATAATCAGTGTACGCACATGGCAACCCAACTCCATATAAAGTTGACCGAGGGGGGGTTGCAACCAAAACCGACGACGACGAGGCCAAGAACGAACGATGACATTACAGTGTAGAATAACTTGTATAGCGACATTTGAAACTTTTTAACCAGATAGAATCGATAGAGAGATTTTCATATAAGGGAGGCAGCTGGACTGCCGTTGGAAGGACCAGCAGCAAAGAAGGAACATTTTTGGGGAAATCAAGCGGGGGAACATTCATCTCACCTCCTTCAGGAAGGGGAAGTTTTTTAAGGGGAAAAAAGAGAAAAGGAAGATTGCATCAACTTTCTATAGCTTGAATATTATACATGACCCAAACTTCTTTTGGGTGTATGCACGAGTATTGGTCATGCCTGTGATGTGGTGGCTAAGAATAGCAGTTGTTGAAGATACAGTGTGGGGGTATGAGATTTTGGGTGAGAGTGCTGGTAGATGTACAGTGTTTGGGGTGGTGTTGATACTGTTGGTTTTGGGTGATTTGATAGGTGAGTAAGGGGTGCATGCATCGGTATTACACGCATTGAATACGAACTGCATCTTGATTATCTTGATAGAATGAGGGAAGGATGGTGTAAGACGAGGGTTTGAACGTGATGCGAGTCATGAGTGAGTGTATGTCGTGATTTTTGATGTTGCGAATTAGCTTCGTTCATTGATTGGGTTTGAGGGAAGATGGAGAGATGGTAATGGGAAAGGATTATGGTGTTGGAATTGACAGTTGTAAAGAAGATGGCGGATTTTTTAAGCTTAACTGTTCGTTTTAGCAATTTGGATCTACTTACTTTGGTCGTATTATTCTTCATAAGTGCATCAGATTAATTGAGTCTTGTTGCTGATTCGACTCCATTCAGCATGTTATGTCCCAATGCGCGTGTAAGTCGAGCTGCTTGAGGTACAAAGTACTTTGCAGTCGATAATTGGTGTCATGTGATCACGCTCTTCGAAACATCGAGTACGTACCTTGGGCCCGGCCCCGCCATCACGTTTCTCCGTTTCCCCCCCAGCGCGGCTGCCACAGGGAAGCTCCAGCCCAGCTCCAGCCTTTCCCAAGTACCGCCACAGGCAAGGTAGGCTGCCACTCTGACGAAGCTCCGCTAGAACCAGCATATCGACGACCCCCCAATTATCGACGTCAAGGTGCCAGAAACAAACAACAACAACCTCCTCTTTCCCACAGCATTGCACCGCCAGAACTGCACTCGGGTGGCCTCGAATAATTAATCATTGCGTGACTTTTTTCCCTTGCAACAATCAGCGGCCATGGCGTCTGGTTACGACAGAGCTCTGTCCGGTAAGTTATTACGCATCGCTGGCTGGTATCGATATCCTCAGGTTGCTGACATTTGCTGTGTGTTCTAGTCTTCAGGTTTGTGCCCGCTGCAGCCGTGTCTCCTATCGCGCCTAGTCCATCTGACATTTAGAGCAGCCCCGACGGACACGTTTTCCAGGTTGAATATGCCGGCGAAGCTGTGAAGAGAGGTCCGTTTTGGATGAAGCTGTCTGCCCACCCACCCCCCACCTTCGACTGACACTTTCTCGGGAATAGGAACATGCGCTGTCGGCGTCAAAGGCAAGGAAGTCGTGGTGCTGGGATGTGAGAAGAGGTCTGCGATGAAGCTGCAGGACACAAGAATTACGCCCTCCAAGATCCAGGTCCTGGACCACCACGTCGCCCTGGCCTTTGCCGGCCTGAACGCAGATGCCCGAATCCTCGTCGACAAGGCACGGTTAGAAGCCCAATCCCACCGTCTGTCGGTGGAGGACCCCGTCACGATCGAGTACATTACAAAATACGTTGCCGGTGTGCAGCAGCGCTATACACAGGCTGGAGGTGTCCGACCGTTCGGTATTAGCACCTTGGTGGTTGGATTTGACAATGGAAGCGAGGTGCCCAGACTCTACCAGACCGAGCCCTCTGGCATCTACTCAGCCTGGTAAGGCGCTCGTATGAATTTCACCATGTGCATGATGGCTGACTCTTGACCACTACAGGAAAGCAAATGCCATCGGCCGTTCCAGCAAGACGGTTCGAGAGTTCCTGGAGCGAAACTACAAGGAGGACATGGACCGGGAGACTACCATTCGGCTAGCGATAAAGTCCCTCCTTGAAGTGGTACAGACTGGTGCGAAGAACATTGAGATCGCGCTCATGGCCCCCGGCGCACATATGGAGCTGCTGCCGACGGACGAGATTGAGGGCTACGTCAAGGAAATTGAGCAGGAGAAGCAGGAGGAGGCTGCCAAGAAGAAGACGGGACGAACACCGGGCACCGGAAGCGCTGCCATCCTGACGAGGAGCGGCGATGACTCTGCTGCTGAATAGAGAATAAATGGAAATGGTATTTATTGGAATGCAAACTTAGAGCGCAGATGCTATTGTATCAACATGATATGCAAGGTTTAAAGAGGGACGCCATAATACAATTGCTACCTCGGCTGATGAACGAAAAAAAGAAAAGAACTCCAATTAATGTGATGCCGTGGAACGCCGAAACAGGTGCTTTCCAAACAACGACCGTATAAATAGTATATATACACAGCCCATGCTCCCTCCCCTCCCCCTTCTGAACAGGTATGCTTAGCCAAGCTTGTCAGCCTCTGGCGTCGGGTCGAAGATGGTCCTCCGGCCGTCCTGTCGAACTCTCTCGTCCTTGAGCAGCCTGTTGTCCATCCGCACGTCGTCGCCCTCGATGGTCAGCGCGGCCTTGGGGGTCTTTGCCTCGAGGACGTAGTGGTTGTCGCAGTGCGGGCAGTACTCGTCGCTCTCGTCGAACTCCTCTGCGTCCTTGCGGAAGACCTTTTTGCATTTCTTGCAGGCGAATGTCATTTCCATGCTTTGCTTGAGGGGGTGGGTCTCTTGTTCGGAGTGGCATTCGGCGCAGTCGAACCATTTCCGGCCTTTTTGGGTTTGATGTTAGTGGTGGGAAAGAGATGGGGGGCAATGGAGAGATATTTTTAGGGGGGAATTGTTGTTTGAGGGGGAAGTACAGCATGGTGACCGGATGGCGACTTGGGCGTTGAGAATGTGTTTGCTGGGAGGGTTTTGGTTAGCTGGCTTGCTTGATGTTGGGTTTGTGGTGGTTGTTTCGTGCGTACCACATGATGAATGAGATGTTGATGAAGCTGGATTCGTCCGTCTTGGGTATATGGCCTTATGTAGAACAAGAAGAAGCAGAGATGGACAAGATATAGGAATCCTCCCTTTCTTGTCCTTAGTAACGAGTGTGGTGATATTTCTGGAGCTGCTGCAGAATCTCTTGGTCTTGGGTTTTGTCTCCCAAACGCCGCCCTCTGCAGCTGCTATTGGTGGGGGTGCCTTTTAGTGCACTGGCCCCCTGGACTGTTCTGTCTTCCGCAATTTACTTAGTCGGGACCGCCTGAACAGTTCTTCCTCTCGGTGGCGCGTCTTTGGACTCTTTGGTGCTCGGTTAGTCAGCATTTGCCTGCAGTGACGGTCATCTATTCGTCGAGCATGACCGTGAACTCTGATTAACCTTTCTTTCTTTCTTCTTCTTCTTCCCCAGTCGTCGGCTTGCTTGCTCGCCACTTCTCATTCTATCTACGGCGGCGACACGCTCGTCTCGTCTCCCCATCAAGCCAGCGATTGCGTCTCGCAATCTCTTTCTTTCGTAGCAGAATCAGAATCACGATGCCTCCTATCAAGAGAAAGGCAGGCAGCAGCGCCGTGCAGGGAGGACTCAAGGCTGGCCGGTCCTCGCGCATGTCGACGCCTGGAGGCACGACTCCCCGCAGCATCGATAGTGGCGATGAGGTGGCGGAGGAGGACGATGCGCCGCTGGACGAGGAGCTGGAGCAGGACATCGACAAGAATATAGATCGCTTCTCACTGGGGCGGTACCAGAAGAAGCATCACATCCGGGAGCCTCTCCCGCACATCTTTGGTAGCAATGATTTCTCGTACCTCGATCTCAAGAAAGATCACCAGAACCGGCCGCTTTGGATTGACCCTCAGAAGGGCAGAATCATCCTCGAGAGCTTCAATCCACTGGCGGAGCAGGCCCAAGACTTCCTCATTACCATTGCCGAGCCCTTGTCGCGCCCGACGTTTATGCATGAATATGCCCTCACAACGCATAGTCTCTACGCCGCGGTTTCCGTTGGCTTATCGCCTCATGACATTATAAATACTCTCGATCGCTTTCTCAAGACGCCTCTGCCGGACGAGATCCGATCCTTTATTGAGAGCTGCACCCAGAGCTACGGAAAGGTCAAGCTCGTCCTGAAGAACACCAAGTACTACGTCGAGAGTCCAGATCCCAACATGCTACAGATGCTGCTCAAGAACCCCAGGATTGGCCCTCTCCGTGTGCAGGGAACAGCAGAAATCACGACGTCCGCCGCGCCCAAGCTCGGTAACCTGGTCATTCCTGGTACGAAGAATGCTGCGGGTGCCAAGCAGGCGAACGGTTTGCAGGCAGCAAACGGCGAGCAAGCGCAAGACGGCCAACCAGCCATGCAGGGAGGCGACGTGCTCGCTCGACTCGGCGAGGAAGATGACGATGACCAAGAGGTGACGCACTCGTTCGAGATTGCCGACAAAGATGTCGAGACGGTTCAGAAGGAATGTCTCAACCTAGGATTCCCGGTTCTCGAAGAGTACGACTTTAGACGCGATGAAGTCAACGCGACACTGGATATCGATCTCAAGCCCGGCACCCAGATCCGACCGTACCAGGAAAAGAGTCTCAGCAAAATGTTTGGTAACGGCCGTGCCAAGAGTGGCTTGATCGTCTTGCCCTGCGGTGCTGGAAAGACGCTGGTTGGCATTACCGCAGCGTGCACTATCAAGAAGGGCGTCATCGTGCTATGCACGAGTTCCATGTCCGTGGTGCAATGGCGAAACGAGTTCTTGAAGTGGTCCAACATTAATCCAGACGATATTGTCGCCTTCACGTCGGACTCCAAAAACAGCGTCTTCACAGGAAGCACCGGTATCATCGTCACAACCTATTCCATGGTTACCCAGTCTAGAGCTCGATCGTACGATGCGGAAAAAATGATGAGGTTTCTTACCGGGCGAGAATGGGGCTTGATGCTTTTGGACGAGGTGCACGTCGTGCCCGCCAACATCTTCCGAAAAGTCACATCTTCCATCAAGACGCACTCTAAGCTAGGATTGACGGCTACGTTGCTCCGAGAGGACGACAAAATCTCTGATCTCAATTTCCTCATTGGGCCAAAGCTGTTCGAGGCCAATTGGATGGAGCTGTCCAAGCAGGGCCACATCGCTCGAGTGCAATGCGCCGAAGTTTGGTGTCCCATGCCCACCGAGTTCTATGACGAGTATCTTCGGGCGCCATCGCGCAAGAAGAATCTGCTCTACATTATGAACCCGCGCAAGTTCCAGGCATGTCAGTACCTGATTAACTATCATGAATCCAGAGGTGACAAGATCATTGTCTTCTCGGATAACGTATACGCGTTGAAAGCGTACGCATTGAAGTTGGGCAAGGCCTTCATCTACGGCGGTACTGGCCAGGCAGAACGTCTACAAGTGTTGGAAAACTTTCAGCACAACCCACAAGTCAATACTCTGTTCCTCTCAAAGATTGGAGACACATCTCTGGACTTGCCGGAGGCTACATGCCTGATTCAAATCTCATCGCATTATGGTTCTCGACGTCAAGAGGCCCAGAGACTGGGCCGTATCCTTCGAGCCAAGCGCAGAAATGACGAGGGTTTCAATGCGTTTTTCTACTCTCTCGTCTCTAAAGATACGCAGGAAATGTACTTTTCCTCGAAGCGACAGGCCTTTTTGGTTGACCAGGGCTATGCATTCAAGGTGATTACCCAGTTGGCAAACATTGAAAAGACACCGGGACTGGCCTTTGCAACGGCGACTGAGCGTCGTGAGCTGCTACAAAAGGTGCTGGTCGAGAATGAGACGATGGACGATGAAGACATCACAGATGATCTGTTTCACAGTGGTACAATGGGCCGAAAGAAGAAGAAGGGAGCTGCCCGCCGAACAGCCGGCACACTGGGTGAACTCAGCGGTGGACAAGATATGGCTTACATTGAGCAGAATAAGAAGATGAATGGTGCTTTCAAGAAAGGAAAAGGGAAGAAAGAGAGTAGCGCATTCTTCAAGAAGATTGGGCGAGAAAATGCCAGGCGAGCTGCCTTGGGTTAGCTATTTGACCCTGGTGACAGGTTTCTTCCTCTTCCCCCTTTTCTTTTCTCTCTTTTCATAATTATTCGTTATTCACAACCATACAGATTGGATGATCAGATACTACTAACCCAGGTTTGATTTTGATGCGAGGTGTTATGACATATATGAAGGTGTTGCTGAAAAGCATAAAAAGCAGCCTTCTTGGTGAACGGCGTTAATCTCGGATTTTTCATCAATGGTGGATAAGATTCTACCTCCTGCAACGGATGCATGGAGTTATACACTATAAAAGAATAACCATACCCATACAATTTTATTACTATTACTATTTCCACCAGACTTTGCCCGTATTCTTAGACTGCATGCACGACTAGTAAGTACACCTTTATGTGAGCGTCTCGTGACAGCCATCGTATGTTGATTGGCACGGAGGGGCCTTGCATATGGCGAATGGAAAGGCATTGATTGAGTCAGTCAGCAATGTGCAGAGGAGGTTCGATGCTGGGTGCCCAAAGCTCATCTGGTGAGTTGCATCCAGGAGCCCAAGCAGAGAGGAGAGGCACAGGGTTGTTTCATTGGCTACGGATGCGAGAATGGGCCACCGCGCCTCCTCACATCACGAAGGAGGCGGGCGTTAAGCAGCGTGAGCGGCGATGGGAGAAGTGATGAATTGACTCGTCTATGTGTGGTATGTGGAGAAATTGTTCATGTTGGCTGCTTTGAGAGGAGAATGGAGGAGATGATAGATGATGGTGGTGAGGTGTTGGGATATTGGTCGTCTTACATGATCCCTGCTGAGTCTTGCATCCCGTTTTTGGCAGACACTGTATTGTAATCGAGATTGATTTGATGATGGATATGAATGAATTGATTCCCATGCATTTAATCACTTAATAAATACAGCCTAGAACTTAGGTCAGGTAGTTTGTTGTTTGAACACACAGGTATACAACACCCCTACCATGCTGGCTGCACCTGACGCTACTACTACGCCTTCGAGAGGTGAAGCGATACTCGGTGCAGCCGGCGCGCAAGGAGGAAAGGCAATGCTGGCGACACCACTCCATACCGATTAGATCCAGCGTACCAACATAGTTGATTGAGCCGCGTTTCCCTTTCCTTTTGACGAAGTTTGAACCACACAAGGTCAGTGCCTCGATGTCGCCCCCCCCGTAACAACCAGTGGTAGAAGTCCATATTCAAAGGCAATGGGGCGGTCTATCACCAGCGGACTGTAAATTTTGAAGCTGCATCCGCATGAAGTTTACAGCCTGTACACAGTAGTGATCAGGTATTCTTTTTCATATATTTCTTACCCTAAGGTACTTTCTGTTTGTTTACACCTGTAGCTTGTGCATCCTCTTCTGAGTGACAGGAGCGCAAAGAGCCATGTCAAGCGTATAGAATTCCTTGCGTAGGTGCATGTACTTTTGGTCAGCTCCTCACCGTATCGCAAATACGACATCCGTTTGTTGCTTCTAGATCAATGTAGCTGCCAACTGGTATACGCTGTGATGACACGCTTGCGTTGAAAAAGCCGACCTACTGCTGGTATTGAGGTTGGGCAGCAAAAGGCTGGTGCCTCATTGTGTGGCAGATGCGTGTAAGCGAACACATCTGGGAGAATTTAGCCGCCGCCCTTGTATGAGCAACACGAAGGTCTCATCTATCTTCTAACGTTTATACACTATGTGGGTTTTGCTATCATGCAAAGAAGGGTAAATGAAACATGATTATCTTCTCTTCACCTCTTCGTTAAACTCTTTCGTCAGAATCAGGCCACGAAAGATCTCTCGACAAATCACCGTGTTTATCCATCACCCCAGTCGCACGTGGCTATATCAGAATGAACAAGCCATATCGAGTACCCCGGGGAATTGTTGGGCTGGGCATTTCATTGGGGAACATGGCCTAGATTCCGATTCTAGATTCTCATCATTAGACGCCATGAGATTGGAATGAACGACGTGTGCTTTTCGGATGCACATGATGGACAACAGATGCATGGTCTGTGTGGGTTACGCCGGATTAACTTGCAAGACATGCATGATGCCGTGTGATGCTTTGCAGCGATAGTATATGGATATTAACTTGGTGCAACATGTGTGTTGGTGGCAGGTATGCTGTCTCGTGGGGGTGGGTTGTACAAACGCTACGGGATGCTGATTTCGTTCTAGAACTTGGCCGGCTTGAATTTGAATGGGAAATGCCATTGTCTTGGTGTAACGCCGGGGGCGCACGGAGGGCAGTGCTAATGAATCTTGCGTTTGCATTCTGATGCCGTGCGTTGCGTTATCTTACACAAACTGGGGGTCACTTAGGTTGTTTTATTTAGTTGCGTTGCAAAGCACGGCGCATGAATCGGAGGTTGCATCCGGCCGGGGGAGGGACAACAGAAGAGGCCAATGGAGAGTGAAAAGTGAATAAAAGTGCCGCAAATGACATGCTCGCCCGGCTTTGATTTGGGGGATCGGCGGTGGTGCATGAGGATTCCCAAGGACTGGGAGCAGTGACATCATTGCTGGCGTCTTAGATGCTGCCCAACGCTGCCCATTTTGGGGTGTTAGTACGGAGTAGAGGCAGATAGATGATTGAAATATCCTCACCATGGCTTATTTGGTTGATGGTGTTTTTGGGGTTACTTCATTTTTATGCGGGGAAGGAAATGCTAGTAGCAACGGGTCACGAATTCCGTAATGAATTCCCACTGCATATTATGACCCTAAATGATCGATGCTGATGTTTCATGGATCTTCATTTCAGGCGTTTTTTTCTTCTCTGTACCCCGGCTTTGCGGCATGGCCGTCGGGCGCTACGGGGGATTATTGGTCGGGGATAGTCGCTGCGAACGAGTCAAACTGGCTCCGTTATACATAGTGGGAGGATTCGCTGTTCGGCGTTGGCTGACCTTGCTGATGTTTTTAGGGGGCCATTCCGAGGAGCTGGAGCATGCGTGGCGGATGGATGTCCAATTGCCATCAAGACTAGCGGTGGTATCAGCAGATGGTCATTGGGGTTGCAATGCGTATAGCTGATACATCAAGTGAATGAAATTGATGGTTTTCTTGTTAAAATGTACTGCCAAATCTGCTGTCAATGCTGTAGATTTACGTACACCAGGTGGGCAGCCTCCTATTCATACTCGATACTTGATAACAAGGGCATGCCCCAGGTAATAGGAGGTACCGAACAGACGGAGCATGAGCTAAGAGAGGGCAGCAGCTCCGTCCAACGTACTGTCCATCGAGATGGAAAGCGATGAGTACTTCTGTTATCGAGGTACCGGCCCATTTGGTAGCATCCTACAGCGGTCATCCAGCCTCCTCTTAGCAGCTACAGGTACCCAGTCAACCATGCACTGACGTATGTGGGGCCTCGTTCTTGCGTTCTGGGTCAGCGAAAGACCTGGGCTAAGCTTTCTGCTAAGCCTCTCCCGGAATAGGCCGTTTGACTGAGAGAAGGAACGGAAGACGCTGAAAAGTCGGCAGTAACAAGTCGCACGAGGCGCACGTCGTCGATTTTCTTTTGCCCCCCTTCCCTTTCCTGGCGAGAGAGGCTTTGACTTCATCCCCCGTTTCTCTCCCAATCTCTCCCAATCTCTTCTCCTTCATCCCCCAGCTATCGAACCGAAACACTGCCAAACAGCGCCTCGAAACGGAACGATCTCGACCCTCTTAGACGGTGGCGCGTCTCGCACCGTCTGGCTGTGCTCCATTCTTGGCCCTCCGTCTTCCGTGCCACCAATCGCCGCCAAAGGGGCTTGGCATCTTGCCGCAGCCGCGGGACTCGACGAGGCCGGGATAATTGCATTGGCCGTTGCTTGCACCGTAACCCTGCATCTGAGCTCCGTCCACGCTGCATATTCGGGTGGTGGTGACACTACAAGTACCACAAGTCCGGCTGTTCAAGGGCCACACGCAATCCAGAGAGAGGGTGCCTTGCAACCACTGGCCTGCGCATCACATCAGCCCACGGGCCACGACAACGAGAAGGGGATCCCGGAACCCTGCTTTGGTCCCGACGTTTACAGCAATACTTATACGCCACCGTTGTCGTCTTTTCTTCCCAATTGCTTCACCGTCTTTTCCTGAGCCTGATTCTGCGATTCTGCTCAATTGCGCCTTGACGATAACCCCTCCAATTCCAACTTGCGCCATTGATCAAAGCGTCTGCAAACCAGTCCACAGGTTGCACGCACGCCCGGCCAATTCGCAAGAGGACTCGCCAATTACGATCTTCCTCCTCGCCAATCTCCCCAGCAGTATCAGCGCCATCCTTGTCTTTTTTCTTCTCTGGCTGCCACAAACCACGGCTACCTTGCAAGCATAAATCCGTCAGCGGTGTTACCTGCACTCCTGATAAGCTCGATATCAGGTCCAGGCCTCCTTGCTCCCCCTCCCACTACTGGCTCGTAAAGTGTCAATCAGCACGCGCTATCCTTTGTCGCTTTTCTTCACCCATCTCAGCGATAGTGTCGACTCCTGCATCCGCATACCACTATCGGTACTCCTCTTTTTAACTCTTTCTACTTCCCTTTCAGAGCTTCTGAAAGTCAGCTTCCCCTGGACTACGAGCTTCCCCCCCCCCCCCCCGGACCAGACATGGTCTCCTCACGATAATCGCATCTCGCCGCCTGCATTGCTCTCGATCATGCCTTTTTGCGTTTTGTTGACTGTGAGGTCCTTCGATTGGACTCACGCCTAAAGAAACGCAATCCGAACCCCGACGATCGAAATTTTTCTGTCAAAGGAAAATTTGTCTTGCTAGCGACGTCACCTTCGCGCTCGCACCTCATTGTACTAATTTCATAATCTTATTATACTCTTGCGTCGCGTCCGCCTGGCGTATTTGGGATAAAACCTCGTTTTGCTCTTTAGGTGCCGCCTACATCTACCCCTTGCAATACCTGGAGCCTCTGCTCCTCCTTGGATAAAATGTTTGACGAGACTCGCGCCTTTATAGCGGCGCAGATTAAGGCTGCTAAACCCGCCTTTGTATCAAAAACACCACATTTTAACTTTATCACCGTCCACTGTGAGTACTTCATACCTGATTTATCACTTTTACATCGCCTAGAGCGTTTCCATACTGACTGACGCGCGGCTTAGATTTTTGGATTATTTTCGCAACATTACTGTCCGCCATTCTCATCTATGCCGGTGGCAAAGGAGAGCTTCATTTTATTGATGCTCTCATGTTTGGTAGTGGTGCAAATACACAAGCTGGACTCAATCCCGTTGATCTCAATAACCTTAACGGATTCCAGCTGGCATGGATTTACACCTTTTCTTTATTCTCAAATCCCATCACGCTGCATACATGCGTTGTGTTCCTCAGGCTTTACTGGTTTGAGAAACGTTTCCAGCACTGGGTCCAGGAGGCCCGATTGCGCCGCCGAACTCTCAGCAAATCCAAATCCAAGGCACGAAATGATTTGAGCCAGGCCGAAAATGGCCTCGGCGTGAATGGGAGACATATTACCATTGTGCCGCGGGGTGAGAGGGCAAACAGAATTACCAATGATGGCATTCTTCTGGATAAGATAGAAGAGGCCGAGCCTAAACCGGTTGCGAAAAGCGATGCAAGTGATACGACTACAGTGTCTGACGACTTGCACAAGAGCGTTTCTCTTGATGATATTGACCCCCTAGATCAACCTCGTCAAAGGAACACATCTCACGCAATTTCGGATGAAAATGGCTCTGCGCCTGGTCCTCAACCTGAAAACCACCCTTACCTCTCAACCGCCATCACATTTGCCGATACTGTTAAGAGGAGTGATGGCTTGGGAAGCGATCCTACTAAGTTTCCTCAACGACGCCCCAACGCCGAACATATTGCCATCCTTGAGAGGCAGCGAAACCAGGACAATGAGGTTCTTCGCATTCCCGGGCCGCGGGAGACTGAGAGGGGTCTAGGACCTCGCCGTCTTGAAGAAGATGATCAACAAGAGGACGAGGATCGGCCAGTTGCTCGTCAGAGGACTATTGAGTTTCGTAATGACGAGCCCAGCGGCATCCACGGTCGACAGCCAACTATTACCATCGCTGAGCCTGAGCATCATAAGCGGGACGAGCTCAAAGATGATGCTGCAGCTGCTGGCAACGTCGTTGATAGTCTAAGGTTCCGAAGGCCGCGCTTTTTCAACAGATCACAAGATAAGTTACACGAAGACGGCGAAGAACCCAGACACGAAAGGTCAAGGACCCCGCATCCACACCCTGTACGAACCAAAACAATGGACACCATTCGCTCTGTCTTGACACGGGACAAAGTAGATGACACGCCTTATCTTAGTTATACACCCACCATGGGACGTAACTCAAATTTCCTCGGCCTGACTCTGGAACAGCGAGAGGAGCTCGGTGGTATCGAATACCGGGCGCTGAGAACTTTGGCCTTGGTGTTGATATTTTACTTTTGGATCTACCATATTCTGGGTGTCGTCTGTTTGCTTCCCTACATTCTCCACAACCAGCATTACGGAAACATTCTTGCTGCCGACGACATTGGTAGGACATGGTGGGCGTTTTGGACGTCCAACATGGCCTTTATGGATGTGGGATTCACCCTGACTCCGGACAGCATGAATTCATTTGCGACTTCCGAGTGGGTCTTGATGTCTATGTGGTTCTTCATCATTATTGGAAACACTGGTTTCCCCGTCATGTTACGTTTTATGATCTGGGTCGCTTCTAAGCTTACGCCTCGAGGTACTGGCCTTTGGGAAGAATTCAGATTTTTGCTCGACCATCCTCGTCGGTGTTTTACTTTGCTCTTTCCATCCAATGCCAATTGGTGGCTGTTCTGGATTCTCATCTTGCTTAACGTTATCGACCTTGTTTTCTTTATTGTCCTCGATGTAGGCTCCCCCTTTCCCTTTCCCCTCATTTTCAGCCCTCTCCCCCTTAAGCCTCTCTTTACCTTCTCGTCTACTATTTTTCTGCCTAAGCGACTGATGCTAACAACTTTCTCCAGCTCGGAGCCGAACCAATTACTGCTTTCCCGCTTAGGAACCGCGTTGTTATTGGCCTGTTCCAAGCTGCCTCAACCCGAACCGCTGGCTTCTCGGCAGTCAGCATGTCAGAACTTCACCCCGCCATGCCGGTTCTATATATGATAATGATGTATATATCCGTGTTTCCCATCGCCATTTCTATCCGACGAACCAACGTCTACGAGGAGAAGTCTCTGGGCGTGTATCGTGACCGGGGCGACGAGGACGCTGAAGAAGCAAGCGCTCTCGATTATGTAGGGACACATTTGCGACGTCAACTCTCTTTCGACTTGTGGTATGTCTTTTTGGGCTTCTTTCTTCTCGCCATCACTGAAGGCGGCAAGATTGTTGGAGGCCGGTTTGACTTGTTTGCTGTTCTTTTTGAGATCGTCAGTGCCTACGGAACCGTGGGCTTGAGTATCGGTGTACCGGGTGTCAATGCCTCTCTCTGTTCACAGTTTTCCGTTCCTGGCAAGCTGATCATCGTTGCCATGCAAATCCGTGGCCGCCATCGTGGTCTGCCATATGGCCTTGATCGTGCTGTCATTCTTCCGAGCGAAGCCCGCTTGAAAAAGGAACAGGAGGAGTCCGAAGCCGCCCTCGCCCGGACAAACACTGCAGTATCTACTGGCGCTACCTCTGCTCTGCAACGACAGGCGACTGCGGGACGAAGCCGGAGCAGGAGTCGTGACAGGGCTAACGGCAGCCTGATAACACAATTGCTCCACCCGGGACCGGTCGTTCCTCCAGATCCATTCTTGCGACCAAGGGGAAGATCGGTGGAGGGACACCAGAGGAGCATGTCTGCGGACGTGACTGGCGCTTTGCCAGAACCGCGGGCGCTCACTTACACCCCTCAATAGAGGAAGATGACGAATTGCACCAATTGTCGAGCAATGACTTCCCACACAAGCCAAGACGGATAGAGTCTTCTGCTTTTTAGAAGAATCCATGGAAATAAGACGGATTCGATCAACTTCGCTTCTTAATCGCCTAGGAGCGGTTCTGTTACTGCTGTATATATTTATTACGTTGTTTTGCATTTTCCACATGAAAGAAGATTCCAAAGAGGGCTTGCGTAGAGCAAGTGGAATCCCCGAGTTGGCCGTGGGTGGCGACAACAGAAGCCCTCGTGGAGTTGGTTGGCTTACTGCGCGCCTGGTTCATGATTGGATTGTACCCGGAGTCGCTTTTGCGGATTGGAGCACGATTTGGTGCCCAATACTTTCATGTCACAGCGGTCGACCGCATAATGTATTTATGATTGCAAAGAAGAAATATATGGGACTTTGCTAAGGTCAGTTTATTATTTCGTTGATGACGCCTGTAAGACCTGATGCTCTCTATCCCTGTTGCCATGCCGTGTAATGAATGAAGCCACATGCTCCGCCACCTTTCCATCTACTTGCAGCTATTATGCTAAAAGGCAAGGAATGAAATGATGAAAGACTTATCCAGAATGTGTCGAAAAATGTATAGGAGATCGGTGTAGATGAGATTACGAAAATTCCGTCTCTACGATGCCCTTTTTATTTATTTATCCTCAAAGGCGCCCATGTTCTTCAAGGCGCCAGCAAGGCGACGATAGTCCTTTAGCAGATCTAATACCTCACTGAGCCTCAGATCACCGGGATTCTGAAGCTCCATGAAACGTTTATTGGGAGGGCTGATTTTGGGAATTTCTTTTGGTGGCAGGACGCCCGCGATGTCGGGGAATGCCTTTTTACAATTTGTTAGTGGTTGTTGCATTATAAGTGAAAATAAGGGGGTGATTTGGTTGCTGAGAGCTTACAGTTGCCAAGTCTCCTCCATCAGTTGGCTTCACGCCGTCCTTTGCGTCTTTCGAGTCTTTGCTATCCTTAGTAGCGTCCTTTGCGTCCTTGGGAGGCGTGACCACGGGGGTGGATACACTTCTGCCAAAGCCTCGGACTAGGCTGATGCCGGAGAGTCGGGCCATGGGGTTGAATGTGTTGCCCAAGTTTCGCATTTGGTCCAGCATGGCTGCTGAGCTGGTGCAGGAGTGGCGGCTCCGGCCTTTGCGTCTTCTGCAGCAGCAAAGAGCACTTTTTTGGAGGAGCTCGCGCTGCGACCACTGCGGGCGCTGTCTGTGCTATGGTCACGACGGCCGCCAATTATGCTTAATACACGATCATCCCGTCCATTTTGGGGTTTGGCTTGATCTGAATCAACTGCCGCTGCTAGGGAGATGGTAGTGTCTTCATCTTCAGGGGGTGGAGTGCTGACAAGTTTACGAGCGTCGTCAAGGGTCTTTGGGACGGCAATGGGCTCCTTGGGGTCCTCTTGGCGCTCCTTAAGCTTGCCGAGGAGGAAACTGTAACTCTCACCCAGACTGTTTGAGATGGTTTTGAGTCCTTGATCGGCTGTGGTAAAAACGGCATCACTGGCAGCACCAAATGCCTGGGTGGGTGTGTTAATCAAGTCGCTCAGTCTCCGGTTCTTGACAGTCGAAGCCGGCTTGAGGCTGGGCGATGATTCAGGCTTTGGAGCGGTAGCATTTTCAGTGTTGACTGCGGATGTACTCTGCGGTGAAGTTGTAAGACCCTGAGAGTATGCGGGTGGGAATGTTTCCACTCTGGGAGTTGCAGGTTGGCCCGGGTTCTTTACCGGCCCCGATGGACGCTCGTCTTCTCTCAAGGTGGCAAGATCAACAGTTTGCAGGAAGCTGATGGCAGCCTCGAGGTTTGTAAGGCAGTATGCCTCTTCACCGGTAAGCTTTGGCTCCCATCGAAAGCTTTGGATGAAATTGAGGTCGCTGATAACGTTGAGATGCTCAGGGGGAAGCGTGATGAGTGTGTAAATGAGCATTGGCATGATTTCATCCGCAGAGGCTGAAGGATGAAACTGAGCAAGTGTATCGACGATGCTTTTATGCGCGGCCTTGAGGCGATTTAGTTTCCCAAGAGGATACCTTGACTCGCCCATTCGAACCAGGTCTTTTCTTGCAGACTCAAGCTGACCACGGATAACCTCTGTCCTCTCGGCTGTTGATTTTTCGGTTTGCGGTTCTACTTCACCCAAGTCTATCCCGAGATCTGAAGGGCCAATGCCAACGAGGGACAAGGCGGCGGTCTTGGATCTAAGCTTTGCATCCTGAGCCTCATCCTGCGTACTCCTGTGGCGATAAATTCGGTCGTATATACCCTCACATAG
This sequence comes from Trichoderma atrobrunneum, assembly GCA_003439915.1. Classification (NCBI taxonomy): domain Eukaryota; kingdom Fungi; phylum Ascomycota; class Sordariomycetes; order Hypocreales; family Hypocreaceae; genus Trichoderma; species Trichoderma atrobrunneum. Next base: position 32,687 of record PNRQ01000072.1, read on the forward strand.
CCTCCTTTCAACGGCCTCTTCGAGCAAGCTTCGTTTCGCTTCTAGAGCTTTCCTTGCCTTCTTTCGATTTGCTAACTCTTCGGGCGTAATCATCTGTTGTTCATTCTCTGCCTTTGATTTGTCTTTTGAGCCCAACGAGGCTGCTTTTGATCGAAAGCGGCTAGCGACGGAGGATGATGGTGGCGGAGGTTGGAAGATCTCACGGCTCTGGCGCGAGGCGAGGGCGCTAATATGGGTGCCAATATGAGAAGATGCTGTAGTATAGAATTCTTGAAAAAGCTGGGATAGCTTGGCGATATTCGGCGGAGTGGAGTGAACTTTGGCAGAGAGTGATTCCACGAAGCTACAGAAGTCGGTCAGACAGGTACTAGGGTTGACTCGAGCGCGGCATCCATCTCCTCACCTATCGGTCAAGGTAATTAGCTCGATTGGAAGATCGTCAAGCTCAATGGATGCTCGCGTGATCTCAGGAGGCTCATCATTATCGGAATTCTCGGCAGTGTCGAATGTGTCGGGAGCGCCGGCGTTGTTTCCGGCATCTCCATGCTTCTCGGAAGGCGATGGGGAGTGGAAAGTATGTGCTCTCTTGGGGGTTTCACGGCTGATTGTAGAGGCGTTGCTTGGTTGATGTGAGTAGGAGGAGAGTCTGTCTGGGCTTGGTCGAGCTGCGGGGGAGTGTCGGTGGGTTGCTGAGAAGCCATGAGCCTCTATACGAGTAATGAAGTCCTAATAGCACGATGGTGTAAGTCTTTTGTGGTTTGAAAGAGCGCATTCAAACAAAGCAAAACCGAATGTATAAAGATAAGGTTATCAAGTGATGGCTGTTGTGGAGAGTAGAGGAGAGAGCTATCTATGGGATGAAGTAGCGGTTGAGGTACCCAGGGGTTCGATGGGGTTTCACAAGTGTACCACACATAAACTATACATACTTGATATGTCTAGAGTAGCACCAGCTGCACATAAATTATCGTAATGGAGATGCCCTCGCAAAAGGGATGCAATGGGGAGAGGTCGAGTAAGGGAGAAGCTGTCGAGTCGGAGCAGTTGGGCAGTGGATTCGTAGATAAGGTCACGATGGCTGGAGAGCGGATTGAACGAGGGGCTGCAGATGGATCGGCTCTGCGGTGAAGGAAGACGAATCAGGAAGATGCCGAGATTGGGTGCCTGGAAAGATGCAAAACAAGGCCGCGACGAGATGCAATGCAACACAGACGAAGTTGTACTTGGGACGAATGGGATGACGAAGCTTTGAGATGATTTTGGAGTTGGAGTCTTGAAGCTCAGATCCGGCGCGCCACCAAAAGCTGTACCAGTTACAGTAGCGGGCGGGCGCCCCACTTTGTCGTTATCAGGCTTATCGATATGCCGCAGGCAGCGCTGTCACTGCAATGGTAATGCTTACTCGTCTGCTTACAGCATGCTCAAATTATCTAGGTTCTATTCTCTTATCTCTTGCTGAGGAATAGAAGAGACAATGTCTCAAGAGAAGATAGAAAAATAGGAGAAAATGAAGAAGCAAGGCTGATACCTTGGGTTGTATCCATAATGGATTTTCGTTTGCATCCAAGCAGTAAAAGATCAGCATAAGATTGGCCGCTAAAATCCCCAAAAGCCACTGTACGCAAACAATCAATTAGCACCGTCGTCATTCTCTCTCATCTTGAGCCGGGCCTCTATTACACCCGATTGCTTTGTGCACGCACACTGTACGACCTTACTCCGTAATAGTAGTGCTCTATTATCTTGGTACGACTACGGAGTAAAGTATACCTTATCTAGGATATTAGTAGATGAGAATGAAGGGGACGAAGAAAGAAAATCCCCCAGTCAATGGCCTAACTGTGTGTGATTACAATACCTCAGCAACACTAAAACCATCGTCTACTCCGTTCCGCACTCCGTACTCCGTATACTAATGCCAAACAACCAGCCCAAAGATGCCGAAGAAATGCGGAGGAGTCCCCAGATTTCCCCCCACGGCTCCACGAACAAGCCTGGTCCCTCGATATTAGTCAATGTATTAGCCGTGCCGTCCCGCGAGTCGCATCGCAACACAACTGAGCCGCGCTTTAAACCGAGGGCAAGCTGCGACTGTCTTAAAGAAGCTCGAGCTTGGATCCCTTTTGCCTCTTCTCTTCTTCTTTTCTTTAAGAGAACCACCCCATTGCCACGACCATACACCGGTTTCTTGTTCCTTTGCGCTTCCTACCTCTCCTCCTCGTTTCTCTTGTGGATTCTCTCTCTCTCCATTTTGCAATCGACAATTCTTGATCTAATCTCCCTTGATCCGAGGTCGGGGCCTCTCTCCGTCTCCCTTCACCATCGCCATCATGTCCGGGCCACCGTCTCGCATCCGCTCAATTCTCGGCCATCTCATCCCCCATCAAACTCCGCCTCCTCACATTCACCATCTGTCGCCAACATTCTTCCTCGAGCGCGCTGCATCCATTGAGCCGAATGCCGAGGCAATCTATCACATCACCTCCAACGGCGCCGTTCTGCACCGCACCTACCAGGAATTCGCCGATCGCGCAAGAGGCTTGGCCTATTATCTGAAAAAGCACGGCTTCAAGCGTGTTGGCATTCTCGCGCCCAATACGCCCGCTTTCCTCGAGGCCATCTACGGCATCCCGGCGGCTGGTGCTGTGATTGCGCCGGCTAACTACAGGCTGAAGCCGGACGACATTGCCTACATCTTTGAGTTTGCAGAGGTCGACAGCATCATTGTCGATCACGAGTTTGTTCATCTGTTGGATCAGTTCAAGGAGAAGCACCCAAAGGTTCCTTTAATCATTGATTCGGTACGATTGATTACTTCTCTGGGATCCTGTTTGAAGGCTGACTGACAAATCTTGTATTCAGGATACCGACGCCACAGAAGGCCAGCTCTGCGGACCTTTCGACGAGGCCGTGTTAGAGGGACTCAACTATGATCGCGCCACGGGCAATGCAGGATGGGCTGGGCTCCATGCGCATGCTACCAATGAGGATGACATGATTGCCATTCCTTTTACCTCTGGCACCACATCCCGGCCCAAAGGAGTCGTCTTTACTAACCGAGGTTCATACCTTGCTGCCATGGGCAACATTATTGAATCTGGGCTTAACCAGGGCCGTTGCAAGTACCTATGGACGCTACCTATGTAAACAATCCTATCTGTTGTAGAAGCTGCCGTCATGGAATCCAGATTGCTAACGATGATTTCTTCACCAGGTTCCACGCCATTGGATGGACTTTCCCATGGGCTGTTGTGGCAGTGCGCGGCTTGAATGTCTGCCTGCGAAAGATTGACTACCCATTGATCTGGAAGCTCTTGAAAGAGCAAGGCATTACTCATTTCAACGCGGCCCCCACAGTCAACACTCTCTTGGTAGCAGCAAAGGAGGCTGAAAAGCTCCCTCACGAAGTCAGAGTCACGGTTGCAGCCAGCCCGCCAAGTGGCCATCTCTTTGAGCAAATGGTAAGTATACCAGAAATATTTGCAAATCATTGAATAGTGGCTAACATGAAATTTCGTAGACCAACCTTAATCTCATTCCTGTTCATGTTTATGGAATGACAGAGACTTATGGGCCTCTCACAAAATGCTACGTCATGCCAGAATGGGATGATCTTCCGCCGCAGGAGAAGTACGCCAAGATGGCTCGTCAGGGCCACGGCTTCATCACCAGCCTTCCCATTCGGATCGTCAAGCAAGATCAACCGGGCGGAGTCCTGGTAGACGTGGCCAAGAATGGGCAAGAGATTGGCGAAATTGTCTTCTTTGGAAACATTTGTGCCAAAGAATACTACAAAGATCCCGAGGCCACAAGAAAGCTTTTCGAGGGAGGCGGCCTACACTCGGGCGACTTGGCAGTATGGCATCCAGATGGAAGTGCTCAAATCCTGGACCGTGCCAAGGATATCATCATCTCTGGCGGTGAGAACATCTCCTCGGTGGCGTTGGAGAGCATGCTAGTCGAGCATCCCGACATTCTCGAAGCCGGTGTGGTGTCGGTTCCAGACTCTCACTGGGGCGAGCGACCCAAGGCCTATGTCACCGTCAAGGAGGGCAAGAGCCTGGTCGGGGAAGATGTGATCAACTGGGCCAAGCACCAGAGCAACATTAGCAAGTTCATGGTGCCCAGAGAAGTCGAGGTGGTCAAGGAGCTGCCCAAGACGAGCACGGGCAAGATTAAGAAGAATGACCTACGGCAATGGGCTAAGACTGGGCGAAAGGAGTAAAAGAGGAGGCAATGGGTAAATAGCGAGGGTTTTGGGACTTGATTTGGATTGCAGAGCGTCTTGACTTGATTATTATTTCGGTGGATTAAGATGGATTAAGATGGATTAAGAGGATAGAAGTCTTGGTTAACGACCGGAATCCATGTGCTTGGAAAGCACTGGATACGTGTGTGCAGATTAGATTTGTACTTAAACTCTGCTGTTTGGATGCTGATTGATCTAGAAATTTTGGCAAGAATCTGAGTTGCATCTTACCTGTTCAAAAGCACCTTTCTTTGGTCCTTACCATCATATTCTACTTCCAGATATGGTACCCAGTATTTACAAGTGGTATGCATGATTTGCCGCTGGGAATCATCAAGCATCCAACTACATTGGCGCCAGCTTTATAGGCCGAATATTCAAAGCCCTTCGACGCGAAAAGGTCGAGTCGTATAACGGTTAGTACAGTCGCTTCACATGTTCGAATCGAGGATGCGGAGCGCGCGACAGACCCGGGTTCGACTCCCGGCTCGACTACGCTTTTTGCCGGAGCGGATATTATTTTTTGGCTGTTGAGCTGGAAGATGAGCCGTGAAGTTGATGTTATTGTCAAGATAATCATGTTGGAGCTGTATAGGGATGAGCAAGTAATGAGTGAAATGGATTGCTTTTTTCTTCTACAGTGGCAACCATGAAACATGTCTGTCTTAGATGTGGCTGATAGCTTCAGTATCTTCTTAGGCTCTCTGCAATGGATCTTTAGCTTTGAGCCACCAGCTACCTCCTTGCCCCTATCGGCTGTTACCGAACTGTGTGCATTAAACATTCCTGTGAGCTGCATTGGTTAGCTGACATCATTTTCATCTCTGCATCATTCTCCCGCTGAACTGCCTGCTTGCTTCAATCCATCTCTCACTATTGGCTATACGTTGCGTTGTGTATACCATGTAAAGAGGAAACCCGATCGATTCAACGCCCTGGACAATCATTGCCTCTCTGGAACTCGAGCTCCAGTGGGGGTCTCTCGTTTCTGGTTCTAGAAATTCCAACGGCGCAGTGGAACGATCCAGCACCATCGAGAGCTTCTGCACCCAAGCTTTTTAGCGCACAGACGCCTAAAACCCCCCAATCACAGCATCCATCGATTCAATTCATTCATCCATCCGTCATCCCATCGACTAAAGCTGCTGCTGCTGTTGTTTTTGCTTCATCCCGCCCGCGATTATTTATTTCTGCATTCACTCCACCTCTCAACAACGGCGGTCAATTGCCTTTCAAACACCTCTTATTAATCATCTTCATTTACTATCCCATCCTCAACTTTTTTCCTCTGTTTGCAGGCCTCAATTCATCATGAGCGGGTCGCGGCCACTGCGGGGCGGGTGCCAATGCGGCCGGAATCGTTACATCATCGTCATCCCAGAGAATGGCATCAAGGACGCTCAGGTCCTCTTTAACACTGAGCCACAGCATCGTAAGTATTTCGCCCGATTTGCATTAGTTAATTGATTGCTTCAAACATTCGCTTTTACGAGCTATCAATCCGCTACGAATTGGAATTGCATGAGGTCGATTGATAGTCCGGGTGTTTTGTTTGTTTACTTGTTTTGAATCCCGAAGCTGACAATCCTGGTGCAACCGCGCAGAGATTCCTCTCGCAACACCTCTAGCAGCCTACATTCGTGTGCCGCTATCATGGTACCACAGCTCTACGTACGCCTTCTTCCCAGATGAAACGCACACCATGATCCGCAAGGTCTACTCGCACCCAAGCCAGGACTACTCCAAACGGCACTTTTGCGGCTTCTGCGGGACGCCCTTGTCGTATTGGTCCGAGGAGCCTCGCAGCGAGGCCGAGTACATCAACCTCACCCTGGGCAGCCTGCTTCGGGAAGACATCCGAGACTTGGAGGACATGGGCCTGATTCCCGAAGACGAAGAGTCGCCGCCTAGAACTGAAACTACCCCAGCAGTGCCGACGAGAAGAACCGCCCTCCAGCAGTCGTTTGGCGTGCCGTGGTTCGACGGGCTGATTGAGGGCTCGCGGCTAGGAAGCATGCGCAGGAGCTACGGCGCTACGCGATCGCGCGATGGGCAGACGAGCATCGAATGGGACATTGTCGAGTATTCGGAGAATGGCGGCGGAGAAATGGAAGTGGAAGAGGATGATCCTGCCGGGGCAGTGTCGACGCAGCTGGGCAAACGGAAGCTCAGAGATCATTAGTACATGTACGGGATGTGATTTATGCTCGGTACAAAGTCTGTGTATAGGCAGTTCGATAAGGGAAAAGCGATGGGACCTGGTTTAGGGCATGGCATGGCATGGCATGGCCTGTTGCGTGTATATGAGCTGTCGCTTACGGCTGCTCCTTTCTTTTCTTCTTCTTTCTTGGTAAGGCGTTTATTGTTTTGTTCTTTTGTTTTTGGCTCGGACAGTGGCCGGGGTGTTTTACCTTTAGGCGTATCTCATGTCGGCGACAAGACAGAGGCTATATAGACACGAATGGGATGAGGCAAGTCTTTGTAGTACTGAGCAGCCGTGGTTTATTTACCCACCATCTATCGACCTACCTATGTAGGTATATGTAGCCTAGCAAGATGCCGCCCGTTATGCATATAATATACGGAGGACCAGTAGGGTCAATACTTTTCAATAGTTTGCAGGACGAACGAATTATGCCACCGTAGCCGAAATGCAGGTTGCTTACACTTGTGCTTCGACATGCAACTCTCCCACGTGGGCTGTCGGCTGAATCTATCCGTTCGGGGCTTCTGAGCAGTGTATCCATCGCAAATAGCCAGATCATCCATCAAGTGACTTTACTGACTGTTCCCGAGTTCCCCGATGGGCATCTCTGTCCGTTCTCACCCCATCGGAATCCTTCCCCCACCAATATCACCACTAATAGCAAGCAGCTTCAAACATCACCACATTTCTTTGTCGGCCCGCTGCCACCACTTCGGACAATCATCCACCTCACCCACCGGCCTAGGCTGCTTGGAGCCCGCCGGATCGCCATCCTCCGCGGCGCCAGCTTCCCCATTGAGGCCGACTAGCCCTGCCTTGTGACTTATTGTCGTCGGTCAAGATGGCTAGCTGCTGTTGCAAGGCTACGTTGTGAGGTGACCATTTTTTCGGTATCCCCGCCAATTCTTCTTTTTGTTGGTTGGCCTCTCTGTTTTCTCACTGCAGAGTCTATAACTTGCACTGCATTTGAGTTAGACTACGGGGTACCCCCATAGACTACTAACTCAAGGTAATACGGGGTTTATACGGGGCATGTCGAGCAAACTAATCCATGTTAAACAGGCACCAGACCAGACCAGACCAGACCCTTGCTTTTCTCACGGCCTCCATCGATGGATAAAATACCCACGGCCAAGCAAGCGGTTGGCTAAATGCGCAGGTACCCAGACCAGAACGCAGCGCCATCCAAACTATCCGGGAAAATGCAGCGTCTCGCATGATGCGGGCTTTGTATTTCTCCATGTTTATTTTCCGACGTCAAGGTGTGAGGGGGGGATCGTTAGTGTGTATATATATCCGGGGGACCAAACGCTATTTCTCGCCGTTTCTAGCTTTGCATGAACTTGCAAGTGGTGTTGAGTGTGAGTGAGTGAAGTGTGTCTTATTCATCTCTTGATTACTATATAGTATAGTATTTTTATTTATTTATCTTACAGCTGAAAAGATAGAGAGAAAGAAGCAAAGTTGCGAGAATGTTGCCCAAGGACTTTCAGTGGGGTTTTGCGACGGCTGCGTAAGTCTTTGTCTTGTCTTATCTTGTCTCGTCTCACCTCATTCATCCCTGCAACATACAACTTACACACAAACCCTCCTACAGCTACCAGATTGAAGGCGCCATCGACAAGGACGGCCGAGGCCCCAGCATCTGGGACACCTTTTGCGCCATTCCCGGCAAGATTGCCGATGGAACCTCCGGCATCACGGCCTGCGACTCGTACAACCGCACCGCCGAGGACATTGCGCTGCTCAAGTCGCTTGGAGCAAAGTCCTACCGCTTCTCCATCTCCTGGTCCCGAATCATCCCCAAGGGCGGCCGCGACGATCCCGTGAACCAGCTGGGAATCGACCACTATGCCCAGTTTGTTGACGACCTGTTGGAGGCGGGCATCACGCCCTTCATCACGCTGTTCCACTGGGATCTGCCTGAGGAGCTGCATCAGCGATATGGTGGCTTGTTGAACCGTACCGAGTTCCCGCTGGATTTCGAAAACTATGCGCGCGTCATGTTCAAGGCCTTGCCCAAGGTGAGGAACTGGATCACCTTCAACGAGCCGCTGTGCTCTGCCATCCCCGGCTACGGCTCTGGTACTTTTGCCCCTGGCCGCCAGAGCACCACCGAGCCCTGGGTCGTTGGCCACAACCTTCTTGTCGCCCACGGCCGTGCTGTCAAAGTGTACCGCGACGAGTTCAAGGACCTCAACGATGGCCAGATCGGCATCGTCCTCAATGGCGACTTTACCTATCCCTGGGACTCGTCTGATCCCCTCGACAGAGAAGCCGCCGAGAGGCGATTGGAGTTCTTCACGGCGTGGTATGCCGATCCCATCTACCTGGGCGACTACCCTGCCTCTATGCGCAAGCAGCTGGGCGACCGCCTGCCAGAGTTTACGCCCGAGGAGAAGGCCTTTGTCCTTGGCTCCAACGACTTCTACGGCATGAACCACTACACGTCCAACTACATCCGCCACCGCACCTCGCCCGCCACCGCAGACGACACCGTTGGCAACGTCGATGTCTTGTTCTATAACAAGGAGGGCCAGTGCATCGGCCCAGAGACGCAATCCTCGTGGCTTCGTCCTTGTCCCGCCGGCTTCCGCGATTTCCTCGTGTGGATCAGCAAGCGTTACAACTACCCCAAGATCTACGTCACCGAGAACGGCACGAGTCTCAAGGGAGAAAACGACCTGCCCAAGGAGAAGATTCTGGAGGACGACTTCCGTGTCAACTACTACAACGAGTATATCCGCGCCATGTCAACCGCCGTGACGTTGGACGGAGTGAATGTCAAGGGATACTTTGCCTGGTCGCTGATGGATAACTTTGAGTGGGCTGATGGCTACGTGACGAGATTTGGTGTGACGTATGTTGATTATGAGAATGGACAGCAGCGATTCCCGAAGAAGAGCGCAAAGAGCTTGAAGCCCTTGTTTGACGAGTTGATTGCGAAGGAGTAAGCCGGTGTTGATACCTTTGACATTTTTGGTGCTGGGATGCAAATATGAATTCACGATGGAAAGGATATGAACCAGAAAGAAATGAAATATGAATTATCTGGATTGCTCAGGGAATTGGTATATAATGAGTAAAAACAGAAAATACAAAAAAAGAACTATAGTCCTATAATTACAGGATGGAAGTGACATAGCTGAGAGTATCGGGTCCTAGCTTTCTCGATACCTATACTTCTGCTATAAAGTAGGTATGTGAGTTGGTATCAATTTTCATAAGATGTTGCAAACAAACAAAGGAATTTTGATCTCTCGACTTCTGGCATTCATTATTCATTATCTAATGGTTACGCTTGTGCTACTGGAGAGGCTCCCTCGTTACTTCTCCCCACGGCCTGAGAAGGCATCATGTTCTGCATCATCGGCCACGCCCCATTCCCATTCCCATTAGGCCAATTTTGGCCAGGCATTTGTTGTCCTGCATTGAACATCGCCTGCTGGTTGCCCATCATGAAAGGTTGCTGGGGATGACTTTGGCCCTGTACAAATTGCTGGGGCATCCAATACATGCCCTGGGGACCATTGGCCATCACATATGAACCCTGAGCCGGCATCATATTAGGAGGTACTGCTGATTCTGAAGTTGAAGAAGGAGTTGCGATTCCTGTCGAGAGGGGCATATTCGGGACGGCACCTGCCATCATGGGAGGCATTCCGGTCATCGGTGGAACCATACCACTGATTGCTGAAGGAGGTATCGCTGGCTGAGTTCCTTTGGTAGGACCATAGATGGCCTCATCATCGCTCGTGTCAGTCGTATCATCATCATCTTCTTCATCCTTTTTAGCCGCCTTGGGATGTTTCGCACGAAGTCTCATGTTCTTGGCGACTTCGTCCGCACTAAACCCATATATACTCTTAAGATAGCGCATAAACTCAAGATACGCATCAGAAACAATCTGAACATGATGATGCGTCAGTTCCACCTGAGTGGCATGAGTATCACCACCCCCAGAAGCAGTCTGAGCGTCGAATTCAGCCATGGCAAGGGCAGTTTGGCAAGCGTTTCGGATTTGGCGGCCGTTCCAACGCATGTTTTCGTGCTTCTTCCAGTATGCGGTTGCGTATTTGAGGATGTCCTTTTCGTTGATGTTGATGATGCGGCCTTTGTCTTCGAAGCGTTTTTTGATGATGCGTAGGTTGAGGCGGAAGATTTCGCGTGTGGATGTTTTGTCGAGGGGCGGGTAGTAGAGACTAATGTGTATTCGGGATGTAAACGCTTCGTCGAAGTCGCCGATGCGATTCGTTGTGAGGAAGAGGATACCCGCGTAGTATTCTAATACTCGGAGGAAAACTGCATGCCAGGTTAGATAACAATTATATTGAATACTGAGGGAGTCTTACCTGCAACGAGTCCATTTCGAACAAAGTTCTTTGGGGAGCGCTGGGCAAGGAAAACATCTGCTTCATCTAGGAGAAGAATGCATCCCCATCTGTTGGCAAGACTAAAGTTTCTCTCTAGGGCTGCTTCTACTTCACTAGCAGTAGCACCAAGATCACCTATATCATGGGGATATACATGTCAACATATGTCTCTCATCCGAATATATCTTGAAGAGACAGAAGAGGATATAGAGTCATACCGCATGTAATCTGGAACAACGGCTTGTTGAAGCGCTCAGCCACACCCTCTATAAAGGCAATCGTATTAGTATATGCACTCATTAGAGTAGACTGGATTAATATCCAGGTGGCTATAATAAACGTTGTACTCACCAGCGGTAGTCGTCTTACCCACTCCAGGAGAGCCGTGTAGAAGAAGAATGAGACCCTTTCCTATATCGAGAGTCAGCAAGTTCTGTAAGTAGCTCATATTGGTGAAACACGGAACAACCTTTTCCTCGAATAATGTCGACTTCTTCGTTATCACTAACTCGCGCCTCTTTATTTCGAAAGTGCTGGTCAACTAAACAGTAAACGATGTCCTTATGCTGTTTGGGAAGCACCAGCTGGTCAAACGCCGTCTGTTCTTTGGAGCCCTCGCTGACAGGACTCAGGTACTTGAGGTCGAGTTTTGCTATTAGTCGCATATAGTTAGTAAACATTTCTGTATTTCCTTCATAGTAAGCTGCACATACCCCATTTGCGGCTTCTCAAGACAAAGCCAAAGACTCGATAGGACATGATAACCAAGTCATCGTTAGTCAGAGAATTCTTGGAGGCTGTAATCTCCTTCAACGAGCGGGGGTAGATGGCTACTGATGGCTCGTCATTGGGCTCATCCGGACCAGGCATCAAACTCGCGATGTAATTTTCGTTCCTCGTCTTGTCGACGTAGTTGTCATTGTATATGTATTCGCCGGCACAACAAGCAGCCGAGCAACTCTCTTCCTCAGATGAGCTTGATCCTCCCAAATCTTTTCCAATAAGAGATTCAATCTCGGGCTGCCACCCGCTTGACTGAGTTGCGGCAAAAGCCTCTGCGAAATCAACCATGACTTGACTGTCAACTTCGTCTCGCGCCTCCAGGGTGAATCCATTGTAGTGCATGTGCTTCACGCTGGCCACATCAATGAACATCTTGCCACGGTCGATGAGCTCTTGGTGGAAAGTGGCCTTGGCATCTTCTTTTGCGGAGTCGTCGCGGCTCTGGTAGTTTGAAGTAGGGCTGTCTGCGAATCGGATGGGATACACTTCAAGGGATGTAATCGCCTTCTCGCCGTCGAATTTTGAAATGACGAATGATTTCGATACTGGACCGAGTTGTTTTCCGTCAAAGTCGATGTAAACACAAAAGAGAGTAATGTGGGCTGCTGGTTCGCTCTCGTCTTTTCTCCAGGCACGCCAGGGAGGAGTGACTTTGTGTCCCGTGCTAGTGATGCTTATGACTCGGTAGGCTTGTCGTCGGCCTTGTGCTACGACATCATCTCCTGGTTTAAAGAGATACCATAAATGGTTGAAGGAAATGGTGCGAGGCTGAGTCTCTGATAGATAATTTATCTTGGCCTGGATCGTGTTATCCATAAAGTCGATGAGGCAGCTCATGTGCTGGTAGGCCGTCAACGAATTTGTAAACTCGTCGTCTTCGCTGGCTTCATTGCCTTCAGCGCCGGATTTTGTTTCGTCTTGATCCTCTGAGGGTTTTGGCTCCTCCAGTGAAACTTCACCGTTGCCGAATTTCTCTTTTAGCTGTGCAAATTTCTCACGAATTTCCTGGTTGTAGTAGACGAGTGCTCGGAAAGGGCGAATCATGACAAGAGCGCTGTTCATGCGATAATCCTTGGCTTTGTTCTTAAAGATGTTGTTGAATATCTTTATAATGCTCTGCGATCTGATTCGAATTCGCTCTGGCACAAGCTGTTTGCCTCGGGTAACGTTGTTAGCGATGTCAGCCCATGACGAGACTTTTTGCTCTTTTCCGCCTGCGGTTATTGCTGGGTTCTGCGATTTTTCAGCGTAGCGCATGAACCAGGGATTGTTATAGCCGTCGTAAGTGATCGAAGGCTCTTCAGTGAGGACTTCAATGATGAAATGATCTCTGTTTTGGTCTCCATGATGGCCCTGGAATTTAAAACTGCTCCAATCCATTGGACTCACTTCCACCTGCACTACATTCGGCGTGGCCTTATCCGGATCATCTTCAGCATCTGAATCTTCTGTTTTGATTCCGTTAACTTCTTCCAATGTCGGAATGTGTGCTCCAGGTCGCGCATCTTGTAGCTGAGTTTTCAACACGTCGAAATAGGTTGCCCACTCCATTTCCTTCTTGGTCATTGTCTCTTTGGTCTTTTCTTCCTCTTCGATGTCCCGAAGCTTCGTCCTTAGGCTTCTCAACTTACGCCAAGAATTATATGAAGTGTTGCCTTTATTTATGAGGGTTTCTGTCCTCTCTTGCATCAGTGTTAGCGAAGATAAAAGGCCGGGGCCCTCTTCGTTTGCGATTTCCTCGACGAATCCCAGCATTTGCTTTTCGAGTCGCTCCCTGTCGCGTTTCTCACGCTTAGCATCTTCTTCTACAGTATTGAGTCTTTGTTGCAGTTTGAGCAATAATTGTTCCATGTTTGCTTGGTTCCCATTAGCCTGACCAGAGGCATTCGTGCCTGGGCTTTCTGCCATGGTGATGCTTGGGAGTACTGCTGCGATCTGATTTAATTCAGTGTTTTTTGCAACATCAGCCGAGGAAGCATCCATGGCTTGTGAATGTCGAGAAAGATAGTATTCGCATGGACTTAGTAACATCAAATATATATAAATTCATGAAATGGGTTCAAGTACCGCAGAAGAGAACACAATATCCTTCCTACGGTATGTCTCCTCCTTGGCAAGGTACCTCTATATGTAGGTAACTAACGCTGGGACAGGGATTACAGCAAAAGGCGCCATCTGATCCAATAGAGACAACCTCCATAATCATGCAAACACTTGAAGAGACCTGTCGATTAGGCAGCAATGCAGCCAAGAAGGAATCATTGGCTGAAAGGTGAGGCGACGGGACAACTCGAATACCGCGCAATATCTTGACGCTTGCAAAGTGCAAGGAGTGGTGCAGTCATGGAGGGTCGGCAAAGCAATTGGTAGGAACAAAAACTCAGCCGCTCATGTATCCAATGTGCATCAGGTTAGCTCAAAGGAATAGGTAGCCTGTCAAAATATATTTAGAAAGAGGGGTAAGTCATTTTTTGTTTCACAAGGGTGTTGGAAAGTGACAGGAAATAAGCAAGTGATAGGAAATATCAAGGGATGGCTAATAGCAAGTGGCAATACTATTCACTATTCTAATATGTTTTCTGAATTACGTTTCTGTCAGCTGCAAGACACAAGACACTCTTCCTTGTCATATCCACCCATAGTATAATAGTTTCGGTCTTCAACTCAACAGCTATGTCGACTCAATCATCGTCGATTCCGCCGGTTCATCTGCAGCCTCCATCTGTTGACTATATTGATAATCGGCTTACAGAACACCATGGTGTCTTCAAAAATACAAATTCTCACTACGATCATACTGTACAGAAATATGTGCGAGATAAATCCGGCAAAGACGGGAAAGGCGTAGTCGGAAACCAGGACAAGGATCAAACTCCGAACCAACTAAGTACGACATCTCAACTGGGAGATATTGGAGACCCCGAAAAGTTTTGGGGTCTTATTTTTCCCGAGGCAATTGCAGCATTTACCACCAAGTATCCAAAAGAGCCTGATGGGCTCGATAAGCTAGGATATCGCATCCGAGACCAGACAACATGGAAAGGCATCAATGCCCAGCTCCACAGAGCGCGTGAGGTTTACGATGGTACACAAGTAAATTTTCAGGGTCGTTGCAAGCGAGCGTTGCGCAAATTAGGTGATAGTGCTATTGAACCGACAACAAATGTCGTCAACCTTGTTCCCAATATTGAATACATCTCTCCTGTGCTTGGAGCAGTGCAACTACTTCTTAACGTAAGCTTATTCTCTTTCTTGATAATACAGTAGGCATGCGCAGTATATCATGGCTGACTTGGTACATGAAGGCGTATAAAGTGGCATCTGAAGTGCGAGAAAGAGTTATGTCCAGCTTCGATGAGGCAGAGATCCAAGAACTCTTCAACGATGCCGAGGTCTATTTGATTACGTTTCCAGACAGTGGCAAGGTAAAAGATGCAACTATATCACTAGTAGTGACAGTGATGAAGGCAATCGAGGATGCTATCGTATTCTTCTTGTCTAAGCAAAGTATGTTTCTTTATATCAACGGTGGGCACTCTTAAGCGGTTCAAGGCTAACATGATACCATCTCGTGCAAAGTAAAACGACTTCTATCCGCTTTTTATCGTGGGAAAAAAGGATATCAAGAGACTCTTCTTAGAAGCCTCGAAGCTATCAAGATTAATAGTGAAAAGCTCATTCAACAAGCACAGAGTGCACACCTCTTGTACACACAGTTCAATCTCGCAGCCATTCGAACCGGTAAGTTTCGATCATGAATCGGACATTGCAAACAACATCTAACAATGCACACTATTGTAGAAGCTAAACGGTTTCATAATGATGCCAAAGACCAATCAAAGTATACTACATTAATGCTCAACGATATACATGAAGTCTCCCTGGAAGCATGCAACAATGTACTTATTATGCTCAATGATGCCGAGGAGAACAAAAAGCGACAATTACAGATTTTGGCCAACCAAGAAAGTATACTCAGCAGACTGGAAGAGATTTCCAGAGGATCAACTCCAGTGCCCCCGGAGACTCTACCATGGCCAACCCAGCAAACGTCAAGCTTCAATTCTCAATTTCAGTTTAATCCAGTGCTACCAATGCCTTATCAACAATATTTCCAACTAGGGCAGCAGCAGATCTCTCTACATACTGGTCAAATAGGCTGGTTCGACGGCTTTCCTAATGCAACCCAACAGAGGCCTGTATCGCCACAGCCGAGGATCGTTAGCTCTTCGATGATTCTGGACTTACTGAACATCCCACTTGACCTAGACAGCGTAGACCTACTGGCTGTCAAGGAATATAGTTATCGGCTGCCAAGGAAATACCACACCCGTGCCGTTCAAGTGACTCAAACACGAGAATTCCGCCAATTCATCGTCGCTCCCACCTCAAGACGACTATTGATCCATGGTCACTTTTCGCCACAGAGTCTTGATACCTGGAGAAGTTCTCCGCTGTCATTTTTCTGCCTCTTACTAGTGAAAATGCTCCGTGAGAGAGAAAGATACATCACTCTGGTGTTCTTCTGTGGGTTCCATGTTGAGGACGAAGACAGCAATGTCGGCGGCGCAGCGATAATCAGGAGCTTTATTGCTCAGCTGCTACAGCAAATGCCGTTCGATTTTATGCCGCTGGATATGGCGATAGACTTGGATAGTATCTCCAAGGATGACTGCAAGATCTCGCATTTATGTGACCTCTTTGTCTATCTGGTTCGACGCTTACTCCGCCAAGATCGCACTCTTGTCTGCATCATTGATGGTATTGGGGATTATGAAACTGATGAACTGGAATCCGACATGCTGGCTGTCGTAAAAATGCTTCTTGGGTTCTGCAACACAGACGAGCATGGCAATGGTGCAGGTCTACCACATGGGGATGTTAAAGTACTGGCTACAGCTCCGTTTTCCACAGAGTCAGTTCAAGAACTGTTCATCGGTGAAGGAAATGAAGATGGAGACGATTTGCCGTTCCTGACAATGGAGAGCTTTCCGGATGTAAACGACACTGTTGGCATAAGCATGCCGTCGTTTTCGCTGCGCAGGGGGGATACGGATGAACTTGATTAAAAGGCCGATGACTTTAATGTTAACATTAAATTGTCAATGAACGACATGTTTCACGTTTCTCTCCTGGAGTCCAATCTCAGTGTATCTTTCGGTTCTTAGCAACAACGAGGTACAAACAATATTTCCAACAAACGCCCGGATAAGAGGAGAGATCGCTTATGTGCCCGTCCATACAAACATGGAATACATCGGACAGACAATTTTCGCACGAAATTGAAAAGACAAAAAAGGAGAAAAAATTAAGCGCATTGGAGATTTGCTCCCGGCAGGGCTTGAACCTGCGACCTTCGCATTACCAAGACTGGGCTGAAAGCTGAAGTATTAGTACGAAGCTCTAACCAACTGAGCTACGGAAGCGCTCGATGATGCCCGGAGACGACGATAGGAGACTCTTGAACTCTGCTCTGCGAGAGATTGAATTTCCAAATGGCGAGAGAAATGGATGTTGGGCGCAAAGGGGCAAAGAAAATGAGTCCTGCTGTTTGCATGAAGCTTTTTCTAAAATTTGTACGGCAAAAGTAACACTTACAACATACATGACTCGCGTAGAATAATGCGGCTTGCAGTTCGTTACCATGTAATCGACATAGGTAGCCAAAGGGTTGGATAGTGAGATCTAGATGGAACTGATTCTATCCATCTGGTTCTTCATAATCGACTGCTTATTATTATCCTCCTGTGGTATCTTATTGTAATTAATGAAGCAACGTTAAGAAAATCCCAGTAAACATTCGCAATAGTCACTATCCTTGCTCCTCGCCAGAATTATATCACCAAGACCCAAACACACTCAAACCTCTGGCTTTTCCTCCGTCACATATACTGTTTGGCTGGGCCTTCTCCAGCCTTGTGACCAGCTCCAGATAGACTTTACCCATTCTTTGCAATCACTCACTCCCCTGGACATTTCGTTATCAATCACCCAGAACAGCAGTATAAGGGTAACTGGCACAGAGATGGCCCAATAGACGTAGAAGAGTCTTTCACCAGCTGCAAACTCTCCATTCATAGACAGGACTGACGCCACAAAGGTGCACGGCACCACAACGGTGGCTATCTTGGCGAGTTGGCCTGAACTTCGTGCCATTTTGTTGGTAGCTTCTGTCTGAAAGAAAGATTCACGAGACTGAATCTTGGCTTCGCGGGCCTCTTCCATATTGGCACGAACAGTATACATCTCCATGTGGCTGCTGATGATTTCATCCATCCCCTTAAGCTTTTCCTCGAGAAATCTCCATGCCCTGCCCTCTTCTATTGTGATACGCAGAAGCCTCTCATCTCCCGGCAGTAAATGCCCAGCGTCTCGCAGTTGGAATTTCCAGGTAATGGCTTGTAGCTCCAGCTTATCAAAATTGATGCTCTGCCGCTCCTGCATCAGGCCATCATACGCCTTGATGGCCTCGTCGCTTTCGTAGGCCCATTTTTGCCTGACGCGGTAAAATCGTTTATCTTCCACTATAAAATCGTGAAAATGACGCTCGCGTCGCCAGACATGCTCTTCCCACACTGCACGAATGCAATTGCGAGCAAAATAAGTCGCTGAAAACACATCATCGTTAAAAACCATGGGCACATTCTCGTAGGCCTTCACGAGAGCGTTGAACATGGAGCGCTTGTGCACCTGAGCATGGTCGTTTTGTGAGGAATTTACCATCACTTCGCGTAGAACATCGAGCCCAGGTTCCCAATTCTCCAAAACAACCGATTCAAGTCCATTCAGATGCAAGTGAGAAAGCTGGGGATCGAGTAAAAGAATAGCTATATGTTATATCGTCCCTTGTTAGCATATTACACCTGTTCTCAACTCGGAAAGGCGACAAACCTGTCCATGAGCCGTTTCCATACGACTTGCCCCAGTAAGATACCAAGCTACGAAACATTAACCAATTATTACTTTTGTCTAAGATCCCTGCTCCACGGTAAAAACTTCCACAAAAGACGTCTACAAACCCATCAACACGAAATCCTTTGGGAAGGCAACGTCTTTGTGGCACTGGCACTCTCCAATACGTCGAGCTGCCTTGTTTGACGTACTGCTCATCCATGATATTGAGGTCCACGCTTTCGTCGCAGTGTGCCAGGAAAAATTCTGGAGGGATGTCTAGCAGTACTCCCAGCATCTCTGCTAGCCTCGCGGAGACGTCTTGCAGGATGATGATGCGTCGATTTCTCTTCTTGGCTGTGCCGTCTTTGGGTGTATTCTCCCAATACATGAATTCATCTCGCGGGTTAGAAAACGTAGGCGGGCCATTTTCTAGGCCAACATGATCCCCTTCAAACTCATATATATAGTAAGTGCATGATACGCTGTGCGGCATCTCTTTCCACGGGTGAGTTGTCTCTTCTTTCAGCATCTCAGTTTCTGCAATGCGCCTTGCCCTCTCTGCGTACGCCACAGTCTTTTGTCTCATATCATCATTATCCGCCCAAAACACACTCGGATCTTAAAATGGTCAGTAACATGTCACATTAGGCTTCAGTCGTGAGGATTTAAGTACCTTGATCTGATAGCGGCATCGTTTCTCAATTACCTGTTTCCCAATATTGCGCATCGCCGTTTGAACTTTGAGAACAATGACGATTTAAAAATAGATGAGAAGTAACTTCTTTGTATATATGTGTATTAGACAAGCTAAAGTCATCACCACCCTACAGATGCAACATCGCTCCTCAGCCGACATAACCCCAAGTGCCACTACTAGTACATGCAGCCTCCCACACTTCACAAGGAACAGCTATCTTCTGGCGAATGAGGGAGCATTGCGCAATGACACATGCGAACTAATGCATTCAAGTGACCTATGGCGCTGTTAGCACAGCGAACTATTAGACCTCGTCTACATGGGTAGGCAGGGATTCTCGAAAAGCCAGCCGCAGCTGAAATGTTGAACTGAACGAGGGGGCATTGGCATGACACACACAGCATAATTTCTTCTTCGTTAGATTCATTAACATTGTATAAAAGTACAAAGTATGACGACTATCAGTTAGCGGGATTGATTGTCTTGTGTTATATCTCTCTTGTATGCCTCATTTAGCTATATTTCTACCCTAGCAAACACCTGTGAGTGCCCGCAGAGCTCAAGGATTATTTACCTAAGGGCAACGCTCTTTGCTTTGGCATATTTCTTTGATCTTAATAATACATGTATGATAAGCTGCGATTGCTAGATCAACCAACAGTATGCCCAGCCGATGCATGATGACTGCGGCGAAATCCTAGGGTAGATTCATCACCAATGGTTGAATAATAAAATTCCAGCCATACCGATAACGCAAGCCCTAAAGCATATAATAAAAGGACCGCCTATGAATCAAAAGCTTGAATAATAGAATTAAAGTTAAAAAACAGAGCAAAGTTTGATCATAGAGCCAATAAAGAGAAATATACTCTATTAATACACTACTAGTATATATAGAATGCGATACTCTCCCCACTTTCTCTAGCATCGTACCCTTCTTTCTACTGTCACGAAGGCGCCTTTCATCGCCATGGCTGTGTTCCATTTTCTTGGTATCACGAACTCTCTCATCTTCTCGCAGAGACATCGACGTGAGCGCAATACCTCTGTCCCTCCAAACCGGTCTCCTCAGCCGAGCCATCCGTCATCGATTCAAGAAACCGCCGCTTCTCGAGAGAGTGCTCCTATGTTTAAACGAGACAACTCAAAGGACGATATGACCGAAGAATCTATGCTCAAAGACGGCGCTCTTAAAGATGGAGTTTCTGGAATTGATAATTTCGGAGATGATGAGTTTGGAGATGATAATTCTGGAGACGATGAGTCTAGAGATGTTGAGTTTGGAGATGTTGAGTTTGGAGATGTTAAGTCTGAAGACGATGATGAGGCCGGAGACGATAATCCCAGAGAGGAGAATCTCAGAGAGGATTATTCTGGAGTCGGCGATTCTAAAGATGATGACACTCTTGAAAATGACGGTGATTTTATCTAGATAATATTATCGTCGTATCAAGAAGCAACTGCAGCCTCAGAAAATATTGCTGACCTAGATGGATCCCGTTACAGCACCTCATGTGGTTGTGTATCTCACCAAGGCTGCTGCCGCAGGTATAACTCACTACGGTCGCCAAATTGCAACCATTTTCAAGCATTAAATACATCTCAAGTCCTCCCCACATGGTGGTCGAATGGAATGTATCTCATACAGATGGAAGCCGGAGATTCCAATGCGGGAACACTATCGTCTAGCACTCAATCAGCCCTCACACTTGCGCCTATACATTCTGTTATATCCTACCATCTATCTCTGGATAATCTACGTTGCATCCGTCGTCAAATTCCAGACGAAGTTGAGAAGGTTCGTATTAAAGACCTATCTTACGAAGATCAATGTACCTCTGTCACATTTACCAGCTATAGGTGGTCTAATGAGATATATTTTTACCGAGGCACCTTTTTACAAAAGCAAAAAATCATCTGCTCTTTACCTAAAGGATACGAAAATTCACCCGAACGCTTCGCTGCCTGCCCGCATCAGAGTCTGTCCATCTCTGCCCCGGAGTTTTTGATAGAAAACAACCTGGATAAGGTACAAGCATGCTTAATTTACAATCCACCACGATGTTCTCGCCATCTAACGGAAACCTGGAGCAATACACATGGGCCTTATGCCAAGATAACTGCTTGCACGATATGCCACTTAGTCGCTGAGTGTTCTTTAAAGTTGCGGAATCGCAATTTTTATATAAAGTATACTTGCTATAAAGACCTTGGCCAGGAACAGATCTCATCATCCTAAATGGCTTGCTTCACTTACAGGCGCGGGCAACCCCCATCTACAAGAAGACAGGCACAAAAGGCTTTATGCACACTTTTGGCGTAGAGTTACTGCTCGAGAAAACAATAGGAAATGATTGTTCAGCACTTCAAATTTCCTATCCAGCATCCCGCATGCAGATTTAATGGCAGTGATAATACCAAATAGTAGCGAAATGTAGGATATAGTAGTAAATACTAAAAGATGATAGTTATAGTAGCAGATACTAGGGGTATCGTTATAGTGGTAGAAACTAGCCATAGAAGAAGATAGTCAGGAAACTGCGCGACAATTACCCGGACAAATGCTTGTAGTCGTAAATAAACGGCTGTTTCTCACATCTGATTTCGATGCTCAAACTCCATATAGCCGCTAGGTTTATGAGTAGCTACTTCCAAATAATTACTTCTTACGGATGAGATCACTCACCAGACATTGAACAAAGTGTCTAAGTGAGTTCTATGTGATGAGCGAAGCCTGAGCACAAAGGCCAATAATTCCGGTCTGATACATGTAAATTACACGTGTAAACTACACACCGTATCATTTCACGATAAACAATCCTTGCTATTTTTAGTGTTCGGTGCTATGTGCAGCTGGAATTCCAGCTTCTAATTCGCCTGGCTGTTGATCCCGTGATTGCAGCCTTGTTCTTGAGCACAGCATGCATATGTATTTCAAACCCCTCAACGCGCGCACAGCACCGATGCATCAACCATTGACACATTGACCAACCATCCTAAGCAATGGACAGCTACAATATTTCTTCTAATTCGTTCGGAAATAACGTCCAAATTCATCAAGGAAATAATTATTATGCTTCTGGTCTGCCACGCCTGTGTCTATCCCACATGTACCTAGACGGAGGCATTTCGCTAATTGTCGCGACGATGCAGGACCTCCTCAAAGCAAATCTGACGCTTGTCGAAATGCGCTGTTCCTTGCAGACCCAATCGTCGACCGTGAAAAGCTCAAAAGTATAAAAGGCCGAAGGACTGCAGGCACTTGCGAATGGATCAGAGATAATGAAACCTACCAATCCTGGCTTGACGGCGACGTGCAATGTCTCTGGATTACTGGCGGCCCCGGCAAGGGAAAAACAATGCTTTCAATCTTCCTAACTGAAGAACTTGAAAGGCGCACTCAAGAAAGCAAAGCTACAGAAGTTCTGGTATTCTTTTTTGTACTCCTGATGAGAAACACAGCAGTGCTGTGGCTATTCTCAGAGGTCTGACATACCAGTTGATTAGACAGCGCCCCAACTTGGTCAACTATATCATGTCCGACTTCGAAAGTACCGAGAAAACCCAGGAAACACTTAAGTCTCCCAACGCTCTCTGGATGGTTTTGGAAAAACTCCTGCAAGCTCCCGATCTTGGAACGGTCTTTTGCGTGCTTGATGGACTTGATGAATGCGACGAGGAGTCATCAAGCCTACTGGTTGACAAGTTTTACGAATATTTTCTGGAAAGCTCAAATCCAAGCAGTGTGCAGTTCAAACTAGCGATTGTTAGCCGAAAGATTGACCTATTGGATGCCTTCTCCCAAGTGAAACTGGATCCCGACAATAACGAATATGTCAATAGCGACATTCAAAACTTCATTGCAGGCAGCATTAAAAGACTAGAAAGGATACGAGGCTTCAATGATATTCGCGAGAATATCGAGGCCACTCTTCTGGATCGAGCCCAAGGCACGTTCCTATGGGTCGGGTTCGTCATAGCAGAGCTGTCGAGAAAAAGGACCTGTACCCAGATCATGGAAACTTTGGAGGAAATTCCTCAAGGTTTGCATGGAATTTACAGCCGAATGTTGGCACAGATTGAAGCCAGTCGACGATCAGTCATCTTCGACATTTTGCAATGGGTAACTATGTCCGTCCGGCCTCCGACATTATCTGAACTGAGGGAAGCTATCCATCTCCCGCCCACAACGAAAATCAGCAAAGACCAAGCTATTCTCGATTATGTCACTCTATGTGGGCATATTCTCACAATCCATGATCAGCAAGTTAGCCTTGTCCACCAATCAGCAAGGGATTATTTATTACAAAGCGAGGCCGACAGCGACCCAATGCTCAAAGAGTTCCAGATTAACGCGGGACATGCACATGCTACTCTAGCAGAAGTGTGTCTTGACTATATAGAGAAGAGCGACTTACTCAATACACGTCTGGATTTAGAGGATGCCTCAGTCCTGAAAAAATCGCCTCTATTACAATACGCTACAGTGCACTGGTCAGAGCATATAAACTGGTGTTCAGATGCGGATAATAAGAACGCATTGAGACTTTCAAGACCATTTTTCCAAGAGACATCTAGTGTGCGGAAGCACTGGTGGCAGACTTACAATAGGGTGAAAGGTTTATTTCTATTCGTGGATGTCTCCAATCTGCCCTTGTTACACATCGTCTCTTATCTAGGGATATATGCATTAGTTCGGGAGCTGCTTATGGTTAATACCTTGCTCTGGACACCTCCAGCGGTAAATGAACATTTGGATGATAATCATCAACCCACACTGCTGAACTTAGCTGCCCGCAGAGGCCACACGGCTATTGTGCAGCTTCTGCTTGCAAATGGCGCAAGTAGAGGTAAAGATGGGGCGCTGGAAATGGCTATCCGCGGAGGCCACACAGCTACTGTGCAGCTACTGCTTGCAAATGGCGCAGGTGGTAAAGAGGAGGCGCTCATATCTGCTGCCCGCAGAGGCCACACGGCTATTGTACAGCTACTGCTCGCAAATGACGCGGATGGTCATGATGAGGCGCTGGTAGCAGCTGCCTGTAGAGACTACAGGGCTATTGTGCAGCTTCTGCTTGCAAATAGCACAAGTAGTGGTAAAGATGAGGCGTTGGGATGGGCCGCTCTCAACGGCCACACGGTTACTGTGCAACTACTGCTTGCAAATGGCGCGGGTAGTAAAGATGATGCGCTGCGAAGGGCTGCCATCAGCGGCCACACAGCTATTGTGCGAGTACTGCTTGAAAATGGCGTGGATGATAAAAACGAAGCACTAAAAGAGGCTGCTCGCATAGGCCACACGGATATTGTTGAGCTGCTACTCACGCATGGCGCGGATGATAAAGACAGGGCATTGCGACTGGCTGCCCGCGAAAATCACCAGGCAATTGTACAACTACTACTCGAGAACGGTGCGGACAGTAACCTGGTGTGATTCTATATAGACTCAACAGTAGGCAGCTATTCATATGAAGCGGTGATGACAGCAAGGATGTTGAAAGAGCGGCAATTGTGCGACTACTGCGCCAACTAAGTAACCGCAACATATAAATGAGGCAAATAGTTCAGCACTAGACAGAAAAGTCTTCAGATAGGTTCAGGTAATTGGCACGCTGAGTGTTAAAATAACTTGAACACCATATACTCCTTACATGTACCCTTTATTAGAACGAACTGGCATTTATAACGTACTCCTTGCATTGAGAAGGCATAATATTAGCTACCGTCAACAACTATTCAAATTTCCAAGTAATATTTGGAAATTCTAGTTATTGATAATAGAACATACCATAGATGATAAGATAATAGGCGGAGGACGGCAGAGCTGCCAAAGCCGGCGTTGGCTTTGGCTCCGGAGACAGGACTTATCTTGTAGACGATGATGATGGCGTTGCTTCTGCATTTATGCCCCTCTTACTGTCTACATGTGCACTGTTCAACTTTTAACCTCATGTCATTCTTGTCGTTAGCCGATTTGATCCCGGTGACCGTATCTGTGGTTTTATCCTTTTGCTAAAAAGTTGGCTTGAATATGTCGTCCTTTTGGTCCGTTTTGTCCCAGGACTGGGGCCGGCGACGTGCTCCAGGCCGAAGCCACATACCGCTCCGGACGGCGCCGGGCGCCACTGCCGTGTGACGTGGCGGAAGGACCGGCCAAGACGCCGGCAAGCTTGTGGCGTCGGTGGAGGCCGCTCTCTTTTTTTACAACTATATTTCCATAATTCTTCTCGCTTTTCTTCTTCACCAGCATCATCGGTATTGTTGCTAAAGCCTAAATTGAGGCCGGAGTGAAGCTAGAGCTACCGTTGGCGTTGTCGATCGCATGATGGTCACAGAGTATTCTCTATTCAGAAATATTAACGATAACAGAATGCTGGAGAGGAGAGAAGCATGATGCGCAGGTTGCCTCCGATGATATACGCGAATATCAGTCATGAGATACCCATGTCGGTGCAGCTAGGCAGACATCCGTCCGTCGCATCGGTAGCTGCGCCCACTACACGCATGATGTGATTGGCCTCAGCTGGGGTCAGATCCTGGCGCATGTTGCAGTGGGCTAGTGTTTGGGGATTGATCCTGTGAGGCTAACTGCGAAATCGAGCTGAGCCTCAGTTTAATCGCAATTCTTGTTTTCCTCGTCTCTTCATTTGGTTGGGCACCAACCTGCCACTGAAATATAAACCAGGCTTGCCAAGGAGCTTTATCCAGTTGCAACTAATATCTCGCAAATACCGTCCAACGGTTATCCCCGAGTGCCCACCCGGATCCTACACATAATACTTCATCCGACCACTGGTTAATCCTCGTCAGCTAAGGGTTATCCAAGGCCCAACTGCAGATTCGCCCTAACAAAGCCGGAAAAAATTATGTTAGAGGACTCAGCTGCTTCGGGCTTTGGAGGCCAGGGAAACCAAGAATGGTTATTTGACTGGTGTCCATATGTTCCAGAGTCGCCCTCAGAGAAAGCCAATTTCGATGTTGCGATGATTGAATGTTGGAAATATGAAGACGATGACCCAGCCAAAAAATACGAACTCGGTGGATTCCACACAGAAACCATGAACTCGTGGCTGAAAGAGCCCACCCCAACACGAAATGGACGACAGCCATCGGCCGGCTTCAAGGTGGCAGTGGTGCCTTGTGCCGATTCCAGCCAACTTCCCTACTTGACAAATGGCGAGATACAAGAGTTCAATGCTGCTTTTGGGTTGCCATATTTTCAGAAGCATTACAGCTCTATAGATTGCGGTGCATGCGGCATGTTTTTGCAGCCTGACAACAGTTATGGTATTTGACTTCTCTATACCTACCTAGGTGCTTACATATGTGCCTGGTATATGTATGGACATACATGTGTGAGTAGGCACTGACTGCACCTAGTCTTTATCATTCGAAGAACCACTGACTGGGCTTCGATCGGTTCGGCGCTTCGCTACGATCCCAAAACGAACATCATTCGCGGATTTTTCTATGTTGAACTTAAAAATATCAGCTTCGCAAAGTTTGAGAAGATGCCTGAGCAATTTATGAATTGTAGTCATCCTCTCTTGCTGCCGCTGCTAGCCGTCGAGATAACCTTCGAGACGAAAGTCAGTCACCTGGCAAAGAACTCACAAGACCTAAACAAAATAGAAGAGATGACGGGATATGGTCTCAGCACATCGGAGAATGCGACAGACTCGCAGAACGACTATCGCGTCCTAGTGAAAGGACTAGGTAAATTCCAAAGTCAGCTGTATTTGGCACTAGCAACAATAACGTCGTCTCGATATATGGCTCTATTTCTGCGTCAGAAAATACAGCATCTTAGTGGAGTTATACCAGAGGAATGTCAACAGAAACTAGAACCAGCTTGCCACATGTTGGATGAGCGGATAGAATTCCTTTTGAGCAATATGGAGCACACGTATATGATGGGTGCCATGAAGGAACGAATGGAAGCACAGCAGACCGTCGTAAGTACATTTATCGGACCTCATTTTAGGTCAAAGTGCAATTTGAGAGAAAATAGAACTGACCATGAAAAGCTTTTCAACCTCATCGCCCAGGCAGATAGTCTGATCAATGTCAGTCTAGCACAAGATTCCAGAGAAATGGCCGTGTCGAGCAAGCAAGACAGTTCAGCTATGAAGATCATTGCCCTGCTCACAACTTTTTTCTTACCAGGCACCTTCATTGCAGTAAGCTATATACTATCTAGCCATCCCGTGGGTGGCCAGCAAATTCCTATTTGAAGCAAGACATATTAACTCTCTCTTCCTAGTCATTCTTTGCAATGCCGCTTTTCAACTGGTCCGAGCCTGAACTCCACCAGGTCGCAAACAGCCATTTTTGGGTATACTGGGCCGTGACAGGTCCTCTGACATTGGTCACTATGGCGGGTGTCATTGCTTGGGCAGTCTGGAACAGCCGTCGTATCCAGCTTTTGCAGTCTCGTGCAAGAGAGAGCGTGTTTGGTGAAGAAGCTAAACGACGCAGAGCGAGGGACATGAACGAGAAACAGTCGATGGAAACGGAGATGAAAAGGAGTTCGATGTCGGATCGAGATCCTTACAAAAAGTATTCCATGTTTGATATGCTTAGCCACCGTCGGCGCCACCAACACGATTTAGTCACAGCTGAGCCGTGAGAGCTGGGAGTTGGGTTCAAGGATTGAGCTTCATGAGGCTATTGATGCATATTAGGTTCACATTAGTTATAATATCTAAAAATATACCCCTCTATCCACTTTTCGCAGCGTCTTTCTCTTCAACCCTCTCTACTGGTACTCTTTCTTCCTCATTATCATCATTATCATGAGCCGTAATATCGCTTTCGTGATCCCCCGTTGGCGCGGCTTGCTCCTCGTCAACAATCCCTGCATTACCAGCACCTGGTTTTCGATCGCGTCGTAAATACCATCTAAAATAATAGACTAAACCTTGAGCCATAAAGACCTTGTTCACAGACCTGTTAGCAAATAAACACAAGATTAAAGAGTGGACCCCAAATCTCACCTGCTCAATTGTATAAAGTAAAACTGGAATCGTGATAAACGCCCTTGTCAAATCATCCGCCTGGGTCCACATGGACGTTACCAAAGGAATACCCAAGCTCGTCGTTTTGGCTGCTCCGCAAAAGCACACGGCAATGGTCTGTTCCTTAGACATCTTCTTAACAGAAACTATACGTTTTACACGCTCGGGCAGACGAGATTCCTTGACATGAGGATTGACGTATGTTGCGAGAAAGGCAGGTGGACGAGCGAGGTAGAAACAGATGAGGGTGAAGATGATGTAGAGGCCGATATTAATGAAGACGTTGAAAATGACGTCTTCTTTAGATAGTTTGTAGAGCGCGCCTGTACCAAATGCGCCTGAAAATGTGGTCCTTTCGTCATATCTTCGTTAGTTAAACAGCAATATTCAGCTTGAAACATGCCCAACTCACCATACTAGCAGTATCAGGCAAACGGCCGGTAGTTTTCCCAACATCGTCACCCTCAGCACCTTTCCCACAAGATCTCCTTTCCACCATCTCACCGCCTGTCCCACTGCCAGGGGTAACAAGACGCTCAAGCCAAGCTGCTTGGCCACGTTGGCATACATGTCACCCAGGGTACTCGGGTCCGCAGGTCGCCAGTTGTCAAAGACAGAATCGCGCGGTATGAAGCCGTATATCAAGATTGGCGTGAGGAATGAGCCGAGAGTGTTGCCAATGACGACGGAGATGACGGCCGCAGCTTCATCGCCTCCTGCAGAGCGTGTCATGACAACGTTGGAGGCGATTGTGGTGGGGAGACAGGCTGTGGCGAGCATGCCGAGGATGATGGGGATAGAAGGAGTGCCGTGCCGGAGAGCGCCAGCCGCAAGACAGATGTGTACAAAGGCTAAATTTCATTGTTTTGTTAGTATATCACATATATCGACTACCACAGAAACGAGACGTATTGACAGTCTGTACTCACCCAGCATAATCACGGGAATAATCACAAAACTGCAGCCCTGAACCATGATATGCAGCCTCCAATTTGTCAGGTTCTGCTTCAACTTATCCGGAGGAAGCTGCAGTCCATTGATCAGGAATATGATTGCCACGGCACCATACAGGATGCTATACTCTGATCTGATGACACCCCCATGTTCTGCGACATCTATAGTTGTTGACGTAACCAAACGATTAGCTTACTCTTATTCCACAACACCACCCCTCATCCAATTGCCGAGGGCAAATCCGATCCAGAAAAGAGAGCGAACTCAGCATCGCAGAAGAAAATGAAGAAGAGAAAACTCACGTGGGAAAAAGCATCCAAGCACGCATGCCACGCCGAATCCAATGAGCAACCACTGCGCCGCCACAAACTCGACTCCCTTCCAAATCCACACCACAGCTTTGTTTTCCCTCCAATTACTCTTATCCGTCGTCATCGTCGTCGTCGTCGTCGTTAATGTCGTAGCAGCCATGGCTCCCAATCACTTTGTCGTAAATATCCAAAAAGCAGAATACTGAATACACAACCAGCGAGAAAATTTCACCATCCAAAGGTCATAAAGTCATCGAGAGCATGTCAAAATAAAAGCCAACACATATTCAACTAATCAGAGTAAAAATGAGAAAAATGGGAGGGAAAACAAAGAAGGAGGAAAAAGTCACGATATGGATCGTAGATAAAATACCGTGCCGGTCGGTCAAAATATGTTTTAAAGACCGAAAGGGCTGCCAAGTTCTGAGACCGCGCAGGAATGCTGCGGGAGCAAAATGCGTCTTATTACCGGCGATGAAGGGCGGGTCTCGTCGGCCGATCGCTAGAGATATCTGCCGACATCGCATACTGGAATAGCCAGAATAGGACAACTGAGGTGGTCGTCGGTGGGATGATGGTTGGGAATCTCTTGTAAGCGTCATGGTAACGGAAAAGGGGGAGCGGCCTGAAAAAGCATCAGATGCAAGGGGGAACAACGAGCTTTGAGACAGGCATACAATGGCGTCAGGTCAGGTCGGCCTACTCCCGTGCAAAGCATAAAGATGTGAGAATGAGAACTCTTCATTAATGCTTGGATAATCACAATAGTATATTCAATCCAGACCGCTATTAAATACGTCGGCTACTCCTATCGTCTGAACTCTTCATAAGCTTATATAGTCGGGACATTAGAAACGTTCACCCTCCGTCACGTCCCGTTTTTCACCAAGTGACAAACATCTAATCATCCAAGAAAAAAAATGTCGCTACCTCCTCAAAAAGCAGCGTCAAAGCAAGGCTAACCCCAACGCCGTGCGATGCCTATGGTATCAAAATAAACATTCCTCTGAAAAAACAAGTTTTTCAAGGATCAAATCGTAACAAAAGAGCCTGCTCTTCTCATGGCGCCTCCATTGGTCGTGAGAATATTAGATGGAAGAATAAATATAAGAAGAAGAATGAGGCAGCAAAATCTTCAGACAAAAAAAAAGTCTTAGCATATGGTTGTTTATGCGACAAGCACGGGTGCTGGCTCCAAGGGCATAGCTGCAATTGACTCAGCAGCGCCGGTGCTACTCGGTGCCGGTGCAATCTCTGGGTCTGGTATTTGTATGTCCAGCTGAAGAGAATCATTAGCATTGGCCGTCAGAAACTTCAAACAGGTGAGAAGTCTACTTACAGTCATGTAACCCGTTCGCCGGAGCGAGATGAGTTTTGGTGGGAGAATTCCCTCTTCAGATGGTGTGGTCTTTTCTTTTTCTCGATTCCACTTCTCTATCCACAACTCCAAGTTGTTCAATCGAGATTTGATGCCAGTCATCCCAAAGTCATCCCAAAGCCATCCAGTAACAAGGCCCAGGACCGCGTCAAGTACATTGCGGGGATTGTAAGGATCAAAAGCCGGGACCAGCTCCTTGTTGAGCTTGTCTATGATGCGTCGGAATTCAGGCTCGGGAATCCCAGCGGGATCCAGGATCTCGGGGTAAAGATTCGAAAAGGTGGGAGCGAGATCACCCTGGAGAAGCCAGTCGCGGCGAATTCTGATTATCCGCGTCTTGGCATATTCTGCAGAGTCTGATGGTACATGGGGGTTTAAGTGAGGGAAGCAAGGGTGCTGCGGTCCCCACGATTCCCCTAGATCTGGCTGGATCTCTTCGCCCATGATTGACGAGTTGGATGACGAAATTGCAGATCCTATACCATCCCCAAGGGATACGTTGGAGAAGCGATGGTTGTCCATTACATCAGGTCCTCGCTCCAAGTCTCTGGAGTAGGACCTCCTTGGTTCCTCATTTTCGGGTAGCATGATGCCTTTACCCTTGTCAATTTTGGGATTGTTGGTAGGTGGCGGCGATTCGCTAGTGAAATCGCCGCTGGTCCTCGTCTGGAAGTCAAACCGAGTTGGGGAGAGGGTTTGTGAGCGTCTCTCGTCGTACGAAGCCCGGACAGATCCAGGCAAGCTTATGCGCTTATTATCCGTTGTGTTTAGGTCGAATTGGAAGCTGAGGGGTGTTGACGAAGAGTGCCGCACCTGTCGGTGTTCGGTGAGCGTCAGCAGGGGATAGTCGCCAGCACCGGTGACGTTCGGGTCGGCAGTGTCGGTAGATTGATCGAGGGCCGGGTGCTGTAGTGGGACGGGAGGCCCAATCGGACTTGAAGGGCGTCGCTTGTGGGTGTGAGCTCTGGGGGTTGAGTTTGTAGGATTCCACAGACGGGCGGAGGAAAGGCGTTGAAGTCGAGTCGGGCCTGCGGCCGAAGTTGTGAGACTGCGAAAAATCGAGTGTTGGTTCCGCTTATGCAAGACGGGCTGTGGCGACGCAGGTTCCGTCACCTTGGAAGCGTCGGGACGAGGAGGCTGGTGAGAGGCCGAGGGTGAGGCTGGGACGGCGTCTGAGCGAGGGTTTGCCTGCGCGCCTAGGGAGGGCGGGCCGGTTGCTGTTGAAATTGCCTGAAGCTCGTATGAAGCCGTGGGAATGGTGGAAACGGCACGGCCGCTGGGACGACCGCGCAGCGAAGAAATGGCGAGATCGCGTCGAGCCTAGAAGTCGGCGAGACCAGCGCAAAGCTGCTCCCAGATGGATTCGAGAGTGCCGGTGACTCTGAGAAGAACCGCCGCAGATGCGATAGAGTCGCTGCGGTAGAAAATTGAGACTCTTCCGCAGTGGCCGTCGAGCGCAACGCTGAGTTGGAAATGCACGACCGGAGAAGTGCTGAGAATGGTTTGGCGTTGAAGCCGTACTCGTATCGGCTAATCAGGGGCGCGCGCTCGAACGGGTTAGTGCGGGTGATTAATTCTCTTGCGCGGCTGTTGCGTGATTGCATATTTATCGATTTGGCATCAAGTGCGATAACACAGCATCGAAAATATTCGGCAGGCTGTGGAAGACGCTGGGAGAAGAAAGAATTTTAAATGCCCATTGCGGGTGATATAAAAAATTGATCCGAGGTCAAAGTGTTCTAAAATAAGAAGAAAAAGAAAAACTAAGAAAAAGAAAAGAGAGCGAGAATGGGAAGAAGAAAAAGAAATTATGTTTACCCGACCTGTACCGGAGAAAGAAATGGTCTGTGGCCTGGGCCTGGGAGCCGCCTCGCCTTTATCTGCGTTTGATGCTTGTTTGCTTGCTCGCCTGCACAAACCACTAACACGCCTTTGCCCTGACGATCCATGCAGCATCTCAAGTGCGAGAAGCCGTGCTTACTTACATCCATGAATGCTTGCCTAAGCCGCTGCGGGTGAGCTCTAGCTAGGAGAATGCGGCATGGCTTCGGGACTCTGCGTGGGTGGCGCTCAGCAGCAGGCGAAGCTGAACCGTTAGACTTAATTTTGCCCTGCCAAGGGTCGTTTATTATCGTGGATCTTGTGACGACAACCCAACAGTCGAAATTCCACGATGGGACTGGGCTGCTATTCTAAGGATCAGACCCATGGCGAACAGAAATTTGCATCATCACTCGCGGCAATCCCGAAGATCTAGAGGCACGCATAACACATGGCATGGATGGTGATAATGCATGAGAGATCACACCGATTCGCATCATGCCACTCACTGGAACTAGTAGACGACTCGCTTCTGTATGTGGCTTGCAGAAGCACCTGGTTAGTTAGGGCTTTTGAGCGATTTGACAGCCCTCACTGCTACCTCCTGATTGCTGCATAGAGGCGTTTCTAGCCTAGTCTCACCTCTGTCTGAGGAAGCAACTCTGTTACGTACAGGCTGGGGCTTTCATCCAAGAGCCAAGGCCGAAGGATTGAGTTTACCGGGGAATGGCAATACATCTACGAATAGGCTGGGGTGTCGAATAGAAGACTGGATGGAACAATGATAGCAACAGCTTCGTATCGTCAGCCTCAGCTACAGCATCAACAATGATGCCAGGGGTCATCCCGGGCCATTCTATCGGGTCTCGCCGACCAGGCTTCATGCGGAGAAAGAACTGAAAGATCGTAAAACCCCTTCAGCCTGCCATCGATCGAGCAGCAGTAATTCCGAATAGGGGGCTGAACGAACCGTGCGCTTCCATATTGCACGGGCCGCTGTCATTGCTGTTCCCCGGTGGGAAATGCCAGCTAGTCACCACGGTGCGGGACAGGGGCCAGCACTCAATTTAAGTCTCCTATTATCACTGTCCAAACCAAGCTTAGAATCGGATTTCTCGAGATTGCCCTGCCTGTTCACATTGCGGTGATGCGGAATATCACCACGAAGGGAAATTATTCAATGCGCACTTGGGAGATGACGTAGGCGATGATCTGCAAAAGCTGTTCAGAGCTGGGAGGCGGGGCCAGATCTAGGCCGGACTTCATTTCTGGGAACTGACTTGTCAGCCCGCAGTTGTTTGCTGCTGTCTGGGGAAATGAGATGGGCAGCGTAGGGTCGAACGATGGAATACAAGCTTGGTGCCTGATCTAAATCGATCCATCTACCGCAATTTGTATGCATGTATGCTGTAAATGCTATAAATTTTGTGCTCTTGATCGGTAGAGTTGTGGTCGATACAGGGCAGACCTTGAAGTCAGATGACTATATGATGACGCTTAGAAAAGTGCGAAATAATGAGAAAAATCATCAAGCTAGTGGTAAGCTACTAAGGCGGATATATAAGAAAAACCAGGTAA
The DNA here is from genome assembly GCA_003439915.1 of Trichoderma atrobrunneum. Classification (NCBI taxonomy): domain Eukaryota; kingdom Fungi; phylum Ascomycota; class Sordariomycetes; order Hypocreales; family Hypocreaceae; genus Trichoderma; species Trichoderma atrobrunneum. Next base: position 66,948 of record PNRQ01000072.1, read on the forward strand.
CCACTCAAGATAGCGGACCAATTACATGTACATGATTCATTCCATTCATATCATCAATGGCGCTGTTGGCGCCCGGAGCCTTTCGTCCAGAATTGTTCCAGTGGAGACTTTACGTGCTGTTTGCCGTGTCATGTTGCGCCGCTTTATGGGGTAGCTGGTGCAAGGAATGCACAAAGATATCACTGCGGGAGACCATACGTAGATGGACGTTCTTATCAATCTTGAGAGCACTATCAAAGATTAAGATGCATCAACACATCAAAACATCGCGCCATCTTATCCATCCATACCTTATCATTGGACCTTCTATGCGATGGATATATTAAGGTACCGCTATCAGTCGGTGACATTTTGCTGCCCGCAGCCCGCCACTACGTCAAAACTGCCAAAATCAGCACAAGCCCGCTGTACCCCAGATTCTAGCCCGCCCAGCCATGCGGGAGCGCTAGCCATTAGCAGGGAAGAGCGCTGGAGCATCCACTGACACCCGCTAACAGCAGCCCGGCCTCGAATTCCAGTTGACGTAACGACTGGACTGGACGCTGCGTGTCTGCCCACCACTCCATCTCTCCCTCTCCTCCCTGCCACTCGTCCAATGATCCTCTGCTGACATCCTGCACAATCGTGCATATCCTAAACCATGTCGGCGGCAGCAATGCCAGACGACGGCCGTCAGGCCTCGACCGCTTCATCCTCAGCTCGGCCCGGACTCGCCGCAAGCTCCGGCATCAGCCTCGGCCACGGTGTCGGAAACGCCAGCAACGCTCCTCCTGGACACTCCATCCGCCGTGTCAAAACTCTAGACGAGCCTTCGATGCGATCCGGCTCCATGTCGCGGCACTTTTCTTCAGATTCGTCCTCCGAGGCGCCTCCACGCAGGAGCTCCAACTTTTCGGATTACAGCCTAAATGAGGCACGCGACATCCTCAACCCCCGGCCGCACGCTCACGGCGAGGTATCCCATCACGATTCATCGCCGTTAGCATCTCTTTCGCTGGCCTTTGCCCTATTACCCGCCATCGCCGGCGTTCTATTTCAGAATGGTACCTCCGTTGTCACCGACATTATGCTCTTGGGCCTCGCCGCCATCTTCCTTCATTGGTCGGTGACACAGCCTTGGTACGTAGCAACACAACTACCGCGTCTACTACGCTCAATATGGTGGAAAATATAATAACCAGGGTCATATCCCGTTTGTAGGCAATGGTATCATGCAGCGCAGGAAGTCCGTACCTTTGAAGAGCAATCGATTAATATAGCCCTTGAATCGGACAGCGATCTCGACTCTCAGGCCAAGGCTCCGAGTACTAGCACACCCTTGGACGACGTCCCTGAAGAGCGAGAGGGAGATAAAGCAGATGATTCCAACTCAGAAAAGAGAGAGACGAGAGAGAAGGTGGTGACGGAACAGCAACAGGCTGCTCTCAAGGAGCTATATCGCCACGAAAGTCTTGCTCTTGCATCATGCTTCGTATTACCGATGCTTAGTGCATACCTCCTACATTATATCAGAGGGCAGCTGAGTCGGCCATCTGAGGGACTCGTTTCCAACTTCAACTTGACGATTTTCCTCATGGCAGCTGAGCTGCGTGTATTGTCACATATAATCACACTGGTCCAGTCTCGGACGCTGCATCTTCAGAAAATTGTACAAGATAGCCCGTTTGGTCAGCGAGTTGGTACCGAAACGCTACTTGAGGAGATGCTCAGAAGGCTAGAGAGGCTTGAAACTCTTTCAACGTCTCAAGGCAACGTGATCGCTGGGCACGGAGAGTCCCTGGGTACGACCACGGCGACGGTTAGCCGAGACGTGAGAAATGCTATCCAGCCAGAGCTGGATGCTCTGAATCGAGCCGTAAGGCGATATGAGAAGAAGGCAACACTCCTGCAGCTACAGACAGAGGCTAGGTTCTCTCAAATGCACGCCAGGCTGGAGGACGCCATAACCTTGGCCGCCGCGGCAGCAAAGCAATCGAATCAACGAAGTAATTGGCTCCCGTGGGCGTGGAAACTGATCGTGACGGCAGCGACGTTTCCTTTCAAAGTTTTCCTGGAGATACTCGCCCTGCCGTTGAAGCCCATAGTTGCATTTGCAAACAGAAATAAACAGCCATCTTCCGCCAACTTACGGACACCACGGAGCAAGCCGGGGAAGCCACCAGTGTCGGTAAAATATAACGGCGATCGAGTGCCGCCGAGAATAATCAAGAGATGATACCTTTTTCAATTCATGTTGCTTATTCTGCTGGGGTTTTTGTTTTGGGCTTGTTGGTGTTTCGCTGTTAGCAAGCAAATTGGTACAGCAGACTGGCCAACGGCTGTATTTGAATCACGATGGATATTATTGTTATTACCATGTACATCATTAAAGGAGATACCTGATAGCATTGCCTCTTTGGAAATCATCACTACTGCAATAGAGTTTGATCCTGAAACGCTTACCCTGCAAAGTGATGATTGATGAGCGGCCTTTCATTTCCAGCTGGAATAAACTTCATCGCCTGCATGTTTGGATATTTACTACCAACTTAATTATTTACGGGTGCCTCGCTTGTGGCGTTGACTTGTTCTCATTTCCCCACAGCGCCTCTCTCAGCTCAAAATGAAGCTCCCCGCGATGTCACGTCTATCACAAATCGATGTTTTGAACCCCATGTCAGATGTCATGTCGCTCGAGCTTATCAACCATAAAAAACAATACAAATCATTATCGGGTAATGCACATGAGCACGTGTTCCTGAAAAATTTCCTTTCAGGTTATCCAAACCAGCTTTTCGGCTCAACATTCGGGAGGGGACGGGGTTACATGAAGGCAGTGCCACCACACGGCGATGGCTTCATATGTCAGGTGAGGCGCCTCAGCTCATGCTCACTCCAGGAGCGGAAATTGCAATGTTTTTTGAGTTTGACCTCTTGCATTTCACGAGACCTTTATCGATTGTTTATTTTTGATATGCCAAGCAGCCAGGTGAAATTATGTACTACCATGAACTTCGAGCGAGTCAGAATAGCTTGGAGTTGAGCTTTCTCTAGCGTGGTGTATGAGCGAACGATGGGATTAGCTCTGGTTGATCAACAACAACGCGTCATAGCATTTACTTTCCCCTCTTTTATTTGGAGAAGCTTGCTGGTACGAATATGGCAATGCATATTGCTGCGATTTCCGAGTACCACATGCAGTTCTTAGGCTTCTTTGGACGATATACTACCCTGAGGGCTCGTAAGCCATTCATGGATTTCTCTCAACAGTAGGCTTTGCCTCGCCGCCAAAACCAACTAAATCTTTTGTGCCATGTTGACACCGCTTCAGGGCCAGAACACGACTTTGATGCAGTGAAGAAAAAAGCATGTGGTGCAGTCCACACTTTTCGCGTCTTCCACTATAGCAGGTAAAGCTGGAAGATGAAAACGGTGTGTGTATCGTTGAGCTGCTTGTAAGTGGAGTAAATACAGCGTGGCACAATTCTCATTAGGCCGCGCATGGTAAGGTTTCACTATCGACGGAGATGTGCACCCAAAGTGATCACTGATGAACCGACCAAAGTTTAAACAGGCCGATTTGCTGCTGCAAGATCGCGAAAATAAAACGGGTTTCATGGGAGGTACGGGCCTGAACGTGGGAAGAGGTTCTGCTGTATTGTGCACCTCGACCAGCCAGTCATCTGTCGACATCGAGTCACGCCAGCGGAGTGGATCTTTTAATTTCAGAGCACAATGTAGCGTGGCGCAAGGGATTGCATGAATGCTGGCTGGCTGTGTCCTGGGCCCGAAAGTTTGAAGTCGTACCAGGACTCATACGGAGTAGTCCATGGATGGCTGATAGTGTCGCTGCTTTTCATGTGTTGTTACCAGAAGAGAGCTGTTCTTCCGTGCATGTGCTCTGTATATCCCTGGCTGCAGAAGATTATTGTTCATGCTCCTCCTGCATGCCAACATCATCGTATCATGCAAGGGATATGTTTGGTTGCGTACTTGTACGTACAAGTACGAGTAACGATGGGCACGATTGACTGTGCGTGGCTGGGGTGTTTATAGACCATACGGAGTACATGCGATCTTTCAAAGTAGGTACGCTGAAGAAAGTGGTGAGCCGTGCAGGCGGTGGTGATTCTCTAGCAGACGGTGGCGGAGAGACATTCATAGACAGACATACAGCGGTCAACATGTCTGTCTGCGATGTAACAGTGTGAATCAGGATTCAGTTGGCGTTATCGGGGCTCCGTAGCCGCTGGAGACGTGATGAGCCTTGGATGCCACCACATCCGACAAGACAAGGAAATGCCTGGTCAGACAACTCGACAACTCTTGAACCTTGCATTGCGGTGTTTCGCAACCGGCCACTTCCAAGACCATGGGTGGTCAGCGGCTGCTCCGCCCCCAATTGCGAGGCCAGGATATTCAGTGAGAAAGACGCTCTTTGGCTCGTCCGGAGTGCATCTCTCCGTACTAATAGGATGATGCATCAGTGGCGTCTCTTGCGTAGGGATGCGGTGCAAGGGAGGATTTCAGCTTCATTTTTGCTTTTTGCTAGCAGTACAAAATACGGGGTACGTGCAGCAATTTGTAGGATCCGGGAGCGAACCAATGGCTGGTCATTCACCATATGCAAGGGAAAGCATCATGAAATACGGAGCACTTGGACTGTTGCCCGGTAATAGGAACTGAGCTGTTGCGTGGATTCAAGAGAAGCCAATGTCATGCTAGGCATAGCTTGATAGGTAGACAGAGCACCTGAGATCTTGACTTGGAGGAAATGAGACCGGAGATCTCGGGTACACGGATCACTTCTGGTTGGACTCAGCCAGTGTATCCAGAAATAAATAGTATCAGTACCCATGGAATTCTCCGGCGAATGCTCCGTACAGCAGGGGAGAAGGCGACGCAGTCGAGAATTTAGCCGTCCAAGCGGTTGGCCTTGAGTTCCACGGCGAGTTGAGGCTTTAGGCCCTCGTACTACTGCGGCGCCCTGCAACGAGCACTGCTGGGTCTCGATTTGGGTAATGGATGACGAGATGGCGTTGGTGGTGGTGTGAGTCAAACGGGCTGATCTGATATCTCCTCAGGCACTGACTTGCCCAGTATCAACGGGCTTGTAATACTGTATGCATCATGAATCTCTTCTGAGTGAGAGTGAGGGATGAAGAGTCAAATATCATGGACTGACAAATGAGTGTCTGCCACGAACTCACTAATTCTTCTGTCGAACCCAGCCAAATCCTGCAGAAGCTCCAATTGGGTGGCGCATACACGGCATTTTAGCTTCTGGCTTGGCTGGCTGAAAGCGGATGGCACCGCGCCCGGCTTTCCTGCCAGCCTTGGCGTTCTTTTGGCGCAAGGGGCAGTAGCTGAACAACCCCGCCCGGCCAGAGCTCTTTCCTGCCCCTGGACCGGCTGGAGCAGCACAGCTCAGGTACCACTGGGGCCACTACTACCATTAGTGCCCCAGCACCTGCGGTAGAGCTTGCGGTAGCATGGGGCAGCGGAGGTACTTGCGGGTACCTGATGCAATGAGATCGGCCAGGTTCCTGCATGCATCTCTGCCGAAGCCGCATCTGGCCCTTGCGCGCCCGCTCGCTCTTGCAATCTTGGGCACAGAGCATTTTGCAGTACAATTCGTAGGTACCTGTGATTCCAACCAAGGCTGAGCTTGTCCGATTGATCATCTTGTCTTTATCTTAGCTGCTCACGCCAAACAACACCAGAACAACACCAGGCGTCATTGATGGGGCTTCTAACTAATGCGTCCTAATGCTGCGAGTCCTCCCTCCGGACGCTCGTCAGTATCCACGAGTACATCCTCCTGCACCACGGCGTCACGCTTCTTGGTGGTACCGCCCAGAGCTGCGAGCCTCTGCTCTCGACTTCATCTCTCCACCAGCCCTGCATCCACCGCTGCAGCCGGGAAATTGGCCCAACAGCCACGCGCCATGGCAGATGCCCGCTATCCAACCAACTAGAAGCAACTAGCAGCTTTCAGTTCTCACGATGGACCCGCCTTGGGAGCATGTCCCGCGATTCCGGGTTTGACTTTGGGTCCGTTGGCCAGAGGTACAGGGAATAGAGCCATCGATGGACGAGTACGGTACAAGCATGTGCCACACGTCCAAGGCTTATCCTACCAAGTGCTGGTAGAACCGCAAGCACTAGACATGTGGGCAAATGCCGTGCCGATGGAACTGATGCTGTCCGCATGCAGGTATTACCAAACCAAACTATTGGGCCGGAGGGGGAAGAGAGTGAAAATTGTGACGCTCGTTGCTTTTTGGCCACCACCAGCCTCTGCCCCATATTCTTTTCATCCTCTCGCTTGGTGTTTTCAGGTCTCGCTCGATTTTTTCATGGTTATTTGACCGTCTCCCCCCATTGTGCCTCCTGATGCAGATGAGACATCTCTATTCAGTCTCTTCGTCCTCCTCCACCAATCCCCTACCGCCGCTACCATTCGTGTCTCAGCCCGTGCCAACTTGACCTGGGTGTAGACTCGCAAGCGTATTAGCGCTATCTGAAAGCAGTTTTTCTTTCTTTTTCATGTAATTACCCCGACCTGACGATACATTCTTTCGTGATTTTGCTCCTTCGCTTCATTCAAAGTAATCCTTTCTTACCCTTATTGCTACAACCAGTAGCTCTCGGATAATGCTTTGTGAGCCGGCAGGTATAACCGGAAGCCTTTTCTGATACTAGAAGTTTCGACATTTACCGCTGGCGGTACCCGTGATCGGGCTGGTACAGCGAGGATGTTGAAAATGGTGAGGCTACAGGCACTCGTATGCCTCTTGTGTTTTCAATTGGCCACAGCCCAGGGCTTTCGTGCGCTGAGACGAGATGAACATTCCATCTCATCACCCACTGTGTCATTATCCAGCCCACAGCCAAGTTCTCAGCACTCGGCTACCAAAAAGCCAGATGACGAGCACAAACAAACAGACGGCCCTAAAGAGCCAACCATCACAAAGGCTCCCGAGACAACTGTCTCTGCGGAGACGACAATTCAAATCACAACGACGTCGATTGCTCCAGAGGCACCTCTCAATAGCTCGACCTTGTTTAACAGTGAGAACAAGTCTTTATCCTCTATTGATTGAAGTTTGTGCTGATATAGAGCGTGCTAGCAACGATCCCGGCCGGCCATCTACCAATCCAACCTACCATAACTCCAGGATGGGGTGTTGCCGGCGTCATTTTGATGCTCACCGGTCTTGTCTACACCCTAGTAGGCATCAAAAATCGATGGATTAACTGTTTCTTCTCGGCCGCCTTTATCACTGCACTCGGAATCTCGGTTCTTATCGTCTACATCATGAATGTCCCAGTCAGTCTAGGTATTCAGGGAGCATATGTCGTTGCCGTTACCTTGTCTGGTTGTGCGCTAGGCGGAGCATCACTGATCTTCAAGGATTTGACCGAAGGTTTGGGTTGTGCTCTGGGCGGCTTTTGCCTCAGCATGTGGTTCCTCTGTTTGGCACCGGGAGGCTTGATACACGATACGATCGGTAGAGCCATTTTCATCTCCTGCATGTCTGTCGTTGGCTTCTGTTTTTATTTCAGTCGCTATACTCGGGATTGGGCCATGATTTTCTTGATGTCCTTTGGAGGCGCGACGGTCATTGTTTTGGGCATTGACTGCTACAGCAGAGCCGGACTGAAAGAATTCTGGGCCTATATCTGGAATCTCAATGATAACCTGTTCCCTCTCGGTGCAGACACCTATCCCATCACTAGAGGCATTCGAGTCGAGATTGCAGCCATCGTCATAATCTGCCTGATTGGAATCGTTTCCCAAGTGAAACTTTGGAAAGTGGTTCGAGAGAAGCGCGACCGAAAGGCCGCAAGTCTTGCTGAGAGCCGGAGATACTTGGAGGAGGAAGAAGCGATTGTTGGCCGCAACATCGAAGCGCAAGCAGCAAGAGAACGAGTCGAATGGGAAAAGGTCTATGCAGGCAGAGTCCTGGTCAACAGCAAAAGTACAGCTTCACAATACTCGGATGGCACCGATGGTGCCAGCAACAGCAAGAGCTCTCCCGCTGGATACTCTGGATCTGCCTATACCGGCCTCAAAGCTGATGGTATCGAGATGGCAGACCTTTCAGACTCAAGTGCTGCACAGACTGGGTCAGATGGGCTTATGTACTCTGAAAAGGCCAAGGCCGTCAAGGTCATGGTGCGAGTGGCTGCAGATGAAATAATGGAGTCGCCAAACGACAACGAAGATGAGATCAAGGAGAAAGTTGTAACTTTCCCAGAATCTGACGCAGTGTCTTATGATGGCGAGAGATCCGCTTCAAAGGGAGATGTGGCTAAAGGGAAGCAACCCTCCCAAGCAAGCTCGGAGGCCGATGGTAACTCTCAAAAGAGGCACGTCACAACGGCACCTGAAGTTGTACCCCTGCCCTTCAAGATTCCGAGTGAAGACGACTTGAAATCCGTTGGCGATCGATCTTCTGTTGCTACTTTTGCTGACGACGAAGCTATCGCACCCGCATCTCTCCCACGAGATTCTCTTGTCAAGAGGGTCTCACAAGGTTCAGTCACGCTTCTGAGAAGTTTGTCCCAGCAGAAGAAAAATGTTTCCTCTGAGCGTCAATTAGAGACTGGCGAAAGTACTGAAGAGTTAGTTGAGCCGGTTGTCATTCCCCACCACGATGATGACCAGTCGTCCCTGGCTGCAACTGTTGACTACGACAGCTCGAGTGATGATGATGATGCGCATAGTTCAGTCATTGGCAATGAGCAAAGAAGGAGTATTGAGATTACTGCAGAATTGGGCAATGTTGAAGAGACCGGAGAACCAAAAAAGACGGAAACAGAAATTGCCGCTGAGAACAATGTTGGCGAGGCAGATAATGAGGCATCTCAAAACGATGCCGAGCAAAATAACGCTCCCGAATCAGACTCAGAACTACAACAAAAGGATGTCCAGCCAAGCCCAATGGATGAAAACCAGGAAAAGGGTAAAGAGAGCTTAGAAGCTAAAATTGAGGATGCGGCCGACGTTGACGAAGAAAATTCGCTGCCTCGCGAGCAAGAATCTACAGCAACTGGAAGCAATGGCGCCGAGGTTCTAAAGCCGCTCGAGCCCACTGAAAAAGCCACATCTCTTTCTTCAGCGACCTCGAATCTTGTTAGTTTGACTAAGGACCGATTGCCTGAATCTTTGTCCAGAGTTGCCCTTTCGTATAGAACGAACGAGTGGACCAAACATCTCAGCCATGCAGATACCCCGGAACCTGAAGCCATCTATATCGAGCCATATACATCTGAACAAGATGTTCAAGAGGTCCCCAGATATGTCGACGTGGAGGACCTTCAGAAGACTGTTGCTGGCGAGATCATCTCCCCTCCAGCCGCCAAGATATCGAATTCTAAGACAACACAAGTCTCTTTTGCTCAACCGAGCCACAGAAACGGGAAAAAGAAGCATCGTCTTTCTAATGTGGTTATTTCAACTGCAGTGCCTCCAAATGTTGCAAGCCCTAATGGAAGCCCCGGATCTCCCCCCATGGATGCCTCTCTCCAGCCGGCTTCACCAACCCTGCGACGTACTTCCACAGGATTTGCTCCAATTGTCGAAGAACAGGATGGCGTACAGGTAGCTGGTGTGCCCATTTCCGAAGAGGCAATGCAACAAGATCGTGTCCAATCGAATTCGACACCTTTCCGGCCCATAGTGCCTCGCGTTGTGTCCTTTTCTAACCCTAATACCTTGCTTGGTCAACGAGAATCTGTCCTCCGGAGTAGGTCACAGGGCAACCTTGTTTACAACGTCTCCGAGTTTCCTACAGATACGCAAGGATCTGTTGGTGATGCTGAGTCGCTCCATAACTATCCCGTATACAACCGAGTACTGAGTCCCGACCCTGATGATCTTCCGCTCAATCGACGGAGAGAAATTCTACGCCAAAGTAGCATGACGAATTTGCCGCCGTCAAATTTCAGACTGAATCGCGCCAGTAGTGGTGTTGAGGTTTCGGGCAATACGCAATTCAACTCCCATCAGCCGAAGCGAGAATCTATGGTCTCAGGAGTAGCTCGGGAGACAAAGCTTGCCAACTTCAGACAGTCTATAGCTCACGATCTTCAATCTATGACTCCTGGTGTACCCAACAGTCTGGGGCGCGAGACACCTTTTGCATCGACGTCTACTCTTATTGACGACATAGAAGTGCAACGCACTATACTGATGGAGAAGAAGGAAGCCGAAATGCAGCGGAGGGAGATGCAGAGACGCCAAAAGGAATGGAATGATCGTATGTTTGACAGTCGTATGCGGAGTGGTGACCTCTTGGAGGCACATCGAGAAGTCATACGCAAGATGCAGAGTGCTGCAAGAGATGCATAAATGATCAAGGAAATCAGGAGTTGTCGGATATTGAGCCAATATGGCGTCATACAAGATGGGTTTCACCCAGGTTCTATGTTTATTTTCTGGTTTGTATTGATGTGATTGATTACCAAAACGTATAATGCTGGCGATACCAATTTCTTTTTCTTTGGATGGATACAAAAGGGATACTGGCGGTATGGCTTTGGACGAGAGCTCGGCCTAGGTAGCAGTCGCGGGCCATCTACATTACACTCGCTTGTACTAGAATATGGAGACAGAAAGAATAAAAATACACTAAAATAATACAAAGATATTTGACTTGCACGAACAATTAGCTAAATTATTCGAGGAAAAATGGGAGACATAAATTGCTACTAGCGACTATAACTTAGTGTCCAAGCTCCCCCTTTTCATGGCACCAGCTAATTAAAAAGATGAAGCAAGTGAGTATGATACGACTAAGCTCTCTCCTCTCTTTCCTCATTATGTTCATTGCACACTTGTATTATAATACCGTATATATCAAAGAGAGGTTTCCTGGGTTGGATGCTTTCAAAAGAAGACACAGGCAAAGACACCGAAGGGCTTAGAAAGACTCCGCTTCATGGAAACAGAAATGTACCTCCTTTTCTTCATACCCATAACCACTAGAGCGATATGAATAACACATCTAATGTTTCCTTTCGCTGTTGGACCGGTCCAGTGTAGAGTCGAGCACTAGCACTGGTGGAAGAGCCGTGATGGCAAGATTATCGTTTTCGTTATTACCTCTATCGTCCGAAGCAGTCTTCCCCGAAGCAGAAGCCGAAGGAGGGACGAAGAGCTTGGCTTCTTCGTCTGACCAAGCGGATTGGTGAGTGGGTTGATAGCTGAGTGGTTCCAATGGAGTTGAAGATGTCTTTGTCTCTGGGGCTTTGAAGAGCGAAAGGCTGAATGGAAGAGAGAAGTTGAGGCGGTTGCGGAAGAGGAATGGGTTTGGATGAGGCAGTTGAATGGGGACGTCTTGGTTGTGTATGGGGAGAGATGCCGTGGGAAGAGGTTGTTGGAGAGTTGACGATGTGGTTTGGTTGGACAATATGTTTGAGAGGACGCCCGAGGAGGTTGGATTCTTTTTGGAGGATCTGATAACGACTTGGTTAGTATTTCCTTTCCTGTGCTTGAAACGGTAGACTACTGGTTGAAAGGTGATTACCTTGTTGATGCCGTGTTGCTGTTTGAACAGCCGTTGGATAACGAGGCCAGGGCTCTTGAGTCAGGATTATACTCTTCGTAAAGACTTGGAAACACCTTTCCAAGCCCCACATACAAGAGGATAACTCGATAGCAGTTCATGGCGTCTTTGGTCATGCCAAAGAAGACGAATACTGGTATCGCGGTAATGATGGGTACGTAACAGATGTTCATAAACATCCATCCTATCTGGCTGCTGGGTAGATATATAATAGTGGACCAGGGGATCGCTCGTTCGTTGCTATGGATGGCTTTGAAGTCGAAGGGCTGCAATGGCCAAGTATTGATAACGTTGATGGCTGCTAGTGCGAGGACGACAGGGAGGAAGGGTATCAGAATGGAGATGACCATGAGGTAGAGGCGGCGGCGGGCTCGTTGGTTGCGGCTGTGAGCAAGGGGGTTGCTGGAGAGAGCAGACTGAGTTGACTTGGTGATCTGGCGGAAGCGTACGTAAATGAAGACTGGGAAAGATGTTAGCAGATGACTCCAAAGGTTTATGGAGCTATTAATTGCTACACTTACTCGCATAGCCGGCAGTGATAAGAGACACAATTGCCTGTGGGAGAATCTCGAAGACGACAGTAGGCCAGGCAGATGCATTCGGCCAGTAACACCCAACCAAGGTACCAACGTAGTATCGCTGCTGTGCAAGAGGATACGTCCAGGCAACCTGCACCAGGGGCAGCGGGAATATGATGAGGGCTTGGATGATGTTGCGTCTTCGTTTCTCCCTCCGAGATGGCGGGTTGGCTCTCAGACTACCGACCTGGATGGCTAGGTTCCGCATGATGGCCAGGAGGCATGTGGCGTAGAGACTGATGCAAAAGTTGTGCAGGAAACCGTCGACGTCGCACAAGCCGTAACCGGGCCACCACGATTCCACGTCGTCGTTGCGCCAGATGAGAGCATTGACGATGTTGCGTATGTTCTCCAGCTCCATATTGAGGATGAAGACGACGGCGGCGAATTCTCCGTTGCGGTAGAGTAGTTGAAGGGGGATGAGGCAGACGAGGTTGGCGACGATGCCAAAGAAGATGCGGCAGACGAGGTTGACTGTGAGTGATGGGTTGGTGTAGATGGTTGGGGCTGGACCAAGCATCCAGATGGAGGAATCAGGGATGATGGGATGGAGGGGGATGGCACTCATGATGGCAGGTTTGGTCAAGAGAGCAGTTGAGATGATGATGGTTGGTTATCGTGATGTTGAACAGACGTGTGGTAATTGATGGAGAAGGAGATGGTGATACTGAAGAGCAGAAGGAGAAGAAGAGTGACGCTGATGAAGAGGAATTCGCACAACTTTTGAAGGCAGACGAAAGAGAGAGAGTATTTGCATATGGATGAATCCAAGCTCAATAACACATCACTGTGTAAAGACGAACGGCTGACAAAAGAGAGTCGAACAATTAATTTATAGAGTCAATAAGACAATAAAGCACAGCAGCAGCACTCGAGGATGTTTCGTTACGAACAGCGTCTACGCGACCTGAATGCTCCAAAGTGATTAAAAAACGCCCATCCTGATAAAAAGAAAAACCCAATCACCAGCTCATACAATTGGCCAAGATAAAACTATCGACCGCTAAAAGAGCAGCAAACTGCAGCGGCAGCCTGCGAAGGGGGGAAGAAGCACGGCATCAAGGACCAGGTTCAAGATCCAGCTCGAGCAACCCATTTCCTTGCAGGTGGTTTCTCAGCAGCAACTGCAGGGGATACAAGCTGCACAGCGCAGCCCAAAAAGCAAGTAAAAGTACATTTTTAATTAACATGGCGCCTGGACATGAAGCATCACAGCGCGGGCAATCACACGGCGTAAGCAAGTTTTGTGAAGTTTGTCTCAGTTTGGAGGCGTTTATTGAGAGCCGTATTGGGAGTCTATTGACGACCGGATTGGGAAAGTCTGTGCGCCCGCCATCCCGCACCTTCAGCGGCAGCGGCTCCGGGATTTGGGATTGGAGGCAAGGCGTGGGAAAAAAATAGAAAAAATAGGGGAGGATTAGGGACGGCTGTGGCTGAATTTGGAGGGTGGGCAGTCTGTTTGATGCCGTGACAAGGGGGAGGCTTCAAGGTTGACTTGAGTCTGGATTGTTGTGATCCATGGGTTTGGTGGAGGGAGGATTGGAGGCTCACCGCGGCACCGGAGAGGCGGGAAGGCAGCCGGAGATGCGATTTGATTTGCGGGATGAAGGGCAGGCTGTGTTTGATACGATAATGTCTTTACATGAACAATTTTCACATAATGTAATTGTGTTGTTCATTCGCAGCAGAGTTATGCTGAGTACTATTTACGTGTTGCTATTGCTGTTGTTGTTGCACATCCCATCGAGTGCCAGGTGGTCCAACCTAAGTACCTGTATCCACCTTGTTTCTATACAAACTGGATACAATATAAGACTTTTTTGCCAGCAAAAAGGTCGCCTGATCGCCGTGTTGATCATTGACGCTATGTAGCTCAAAGTACTGATCTAAATTTCGAGACTTGCCCTCAAGACTAATTTTGGTAGCAGCTGATGTACTCTCGATTTGTGGTGATTTAATTGGCCACAATCCTAGGAAGATACTTAGGTTGGACCACCTGGCACTCGATGGGATGTGAGGTCTGACTTACATTGATAGCCCGGATACTTGCCGGGTACATGGCTGCCGCTGCTAAAAATGCTAAAAACAGAGCAATGTGCTAGTCACCCCGCAGTGACGACTGCTAGAAGCTACAAGGTACCGACGTTGTTATTGAAGCTGTACCTCATATAGCGATTCATCCCTTTAGAGGCATATGAACCACATGCCCTGCAGCATCCGCAAGGGGAGCTTCTGCATTCTGGCGTGTTGATCTCACAACCGGGGGCCGGAAAAATACCCCGCCATCCAATCACTGCTCAGAGAGCTTGAGCGTGGGTCCTTGATCTTATCGCGGGCCGTTCGAGGGAGAAGAGCAAACGGAAAAACAACAACCAAAGCTACGAAAACCTCTTGCTGCTGCTTTTCTTTACCCTTCCATAACTACTTTTTTCTTCAATACTCTCCGTCTTTGCGTCGATTACCGATCATCAATCACATCACAATGTCGTCCTTCTTGATGCGCCGCGCCACCGTCGCTACTGCGGGAGCTGCTCGCGCATTCAGCACCACCTCGCCTCGCTCCGTCGCCCGCATCACCATCATCGGCCACTTGGCTGACTCGCCCGAGGGCATGACTGCCGGCTCTGGGGAGAGCCTCAAGGAATACGTCAGATACACCGTCGCGAGCAACAGTGGGCCCAAGGATGCTCGTCAGACGAGCTGGTTCCGCGTCACTGGCTTCGTCGACGGCCCCCGCAGGGACTTTATCATGGGTCTGCCTAAGGGGTATGTTATTTGTTCTTCTTTTTCTCTTTTTGGTCGCGAAAGGGCGATTAGAATACCTGTTACGAGGGAACGCTGCTGACATTGAATTCGATTGCTAGCTCCATGGTCTATGTCGAGGGTGATGCGTCCATCAACACTTATACCGACTCCAACGGCCAGAACAGACAAGGCCTCAGCATCATCCAGCGTAAGCCATCTTCCTCTCCAAGATTACGAAGTTTTATAACCCTAGCAACTTGCTAACTCAATGGTGAAAAATACTGCAGGCAACATTGAGGTTCTGAAGCGCCCTTCCCTCCCTGAGCAGGGCGAGTAAATCGATACAAAACGTGGCTGGCTGCAACTGGTCGGGATCGGTGTTTGGCGAATTAAGTGGCGGATGGATGCCTACTATGTAACTGTATTGCCTGATGATATGATGTACGATCTGTTATGGTGGATGAACTCTCGGCTCTCTTGCTAGCTTCTATGCGATGTGCGCTCCCAAGGCTAGTTTGCCGGAGCATCTTTACAACGACTCCCTCACATTTTGTGATGAAAAGTCATGTTGGCTTTTATTTTGCTTTACTGATTTGATTCTAATTCTTTACTTTCTACACCAAGCTCACGCTATCCATGCAACCGTACCCTGCCGCAACGCCTCCCTCTTCACTCTGGTCTCCCTTTGAACGGAGCAGATATCCTGCGCCCTTGTTGTGGAGTATCTCGCCAGTGCCCTGGTTCCATAGACAAGTACCGTATATGCCCAACTCGCATATGATGCCACCCTCCTCCAGGTGGCCGTTGCGAAGGATGATGTTTGAAACAGGAGGCGGTACAATGAGTTCCATGAGAATATATGCGCTCCAGTGGGACTCTGGCAGCGTCTTAAGGAACTCGGGGATGGCACTGCGGTAAATGTTGTTGCCTCCACCCTCTCGCTGGGGCTTAAGAACGTATGCCTTGCAAAGCTCGGGATCCTGGGCCTTCCTGCGTGCTTCTAGACCAGCCTCGGATGTGTCCATGGGGTAAATGTTGGTAAACGTTTTCCAGAGCTCGGCTGCAGCCGGGGTGCTGTCGTCGATGAATTTGCTGAGGACAGACGGCGCGGATGATGGTCGGGGAGTGGCAAGCACTTGCTGGACCTTTTTCGTGCCGGCGAGCTGGGTAAGGATGCTGGGGCACTTGATTGCACCAGATCGCTCCAGGTGGTATCTGGCGTCCCAGGCTGTTTGATCAGGGTAGTCATTGGTGTGGTAACCAGATCGCATGTAGATGACGGCTACTTCGAAGACCTTGGAGGGATCACGGGGAAGATGGTAGAGGAGCTGACGCTTCGGGGTGTCGGCGAGAGTGGTGTGCTTAAGGATGTCGGCAATGGCGAGTCTGAAGACTGGTATCGTCGGTGATGACTGGGTGACTTGGTACTCCAGATGGCGCTGGTCAAAGATGTTGCGTTCGCCGCCCTGGACCAGGAAGATGACGCACTTGGCGTAACCTAGTTCTGATTTGGGGTATGCGTGAAAGGCGGCTTGAATACCGCCGGCCAGGCCCTGGATGCTTTGGTTGTCGGGAAGGTTGAGTGAGTTGGGTGCCAAGGCATTTTGGAGTAGGGGGTACTCGGTATCAGCAAGGAATCTATGGGGAGGGTTTAGCTTCTGTGATCATATCAAAGAGAAGGTATGGACTGACTTATGTAGTTTTGAGGTGTAAGCCGAGAGACCACCGAAAGATGCGGCAATGGTGTTGAATTCAACCTGCTTCGCTTGGACGGATGGAGGAGACGTTGAGCTATCTTGGTGAACCATGTAGTCTGATCTAAACAGACCCAAGGACAGAGGCTGGAGGCAAGAATGATGAATGAGTATGACGCTCATAGATATGAACTAATTTGAAAGGGCAATGTAGTAGATACCTGAGTGTAGCCCTCAGCCTTGACCTTGAGATGAACATCCCACAGGTTGCGGATGAAGTCGTCACCATCTATGACCCTAAGCAGATTATGTTAATCTGATGAAGCTCACAAAAGTGAAGAGATGTCTATTGCTGCTGCTCACTCCTTGACTGTTTGCTCCAGAAATGCCTCGTCACGACTCACAGCCGCATACAGCTCATTGTAAGTCTGCTGCACGGCCTGGCCCTGCTCGAAGCACTTCTTCGGGAACGGACTGGGGAAAAGAGTGACGGGGACGTTGACGGCCGTGATACCCGCTGGATCTGTCTCAGCTGGAACAACCGTGGGGGGCGACCGCACAGCGAGGCCATTGGCAATGGCCCAGTCCTTGACGACCTCGACGAGAGCATTCTTCTCAGACTCTTTCAGTGGTGGGGGGAATGCCCCGCTCGTGAGAGAAGCCATAATAGCTGGGAATGAGACGAGGCGGGTAGGAGGCCTCGTTGGCGGAGAGAAAATTTGGCTAGTTAGAGGCTGTTGGGTCTGGATAACGGCCGGTAGTTGTGGTGAAGAAGTTTCAAGTGTGGTTGTTGGTTGTGTAAGAGTTGCGCATGTCTTTGGATAGGCTGAGCGGATGGGACGTTGATGCTAGGACGCGATGTCGCTGAGTGGCTTATTAATTGCGTCTTAATGAATTTTTTCTTCTTCTCTCTTCCAGAGATTAGAGGCACCTTGATGAACTTGGATGAAGGTTTATATAGGAATCACTGTATCAGTGTGAAACCATTACATATTTATAGAAAAATTATAATAAATGACCCTATATACGTTGTTCTTCCTTCTTGCACTCTTCAATATGCCTATCTGTCTATCTGTTGTTGGATCCCAGCTGCAAAAAGATGCCTTGTCCAGACGCAGCGCAACCCAGTGCCCGCCTCAGCCCCCGCGATCGCCTATCAGCTCCCCCAACTAGGCGCCAGTCCCCTGTAAACCACGTTTGTCTCAGACCCTAGACTACTAGCCGCCTTCCTAGCAGTTCCCGCTTTGGCACTACCGCCATGGCTGAGACGCCCTGACACCAGTGCCGTCATCTTTTTAAGCTTTGGTGGGCTGAGGCCGGCATGAAAAATAATTCGAAGAAAAAGAACACAAGGAAAAACCAAACAACAGCACAGATATAAAGCGCCCGGCCGCGCTCGTGGCACCTGGGCATCAACAAGGAGAAGAGTTGATCCGCTGCGTCTGTGGTTTGCGCATTCGAGAGTCACGTGAGAGCGTGCTTGAATCGTTCTTTTTCTCAACCAACAAACTCGAGCCAACGCGTATCGAGCCTGCACAGATGCGATCACCACAGCAAACAAACTCATGAGCACGCAGCCCGCATCTGGTCATTATCAGTCTGTGCAGGGTTGCATTTCTTTGTTCTTGTTGTTTTCTGGGAAGATTCCTAGAATTGTTTGCGGTTCTATTACTTTCTATTTGCGTTTCTCGCGGATCCAGTGAGGGCACGGGCCATTCAATATTCCTCTTCCTCACAACCTCAGATATCAAGCACGCTCCCACCTCTCATCATTTCCATCCTTTTCTTTTCATCCCATCATCTCTCTTTTAACTCATCTCTCTTTTAATCTTCTTCTCGACTGTTTCGACTTGTTTCAAGGATCCCTACACCTCTTCACAAAACCATCGTCTCTCTGTTCTAATGCACACGCTGCCTTCAGCTGGAGAAATCCTAGTAGTGAGTTGACTCTCTATTTCCTACACCACAATCTTTGTTTACGTCACCTTCAATCTTCGTGGAAACCTTTCTCTTCTTTCTATTTGAAGATGGAACGACCAGCAAATCTTGCTCAAGCTTACGAGATACGACTGGCTAACGCTTGATAGTGGATTCATTCGCATTGACTGCACCCGTGGCCCTGATGGGTACGGCGATTCAGAATGATCCGTTCTACTGGGACCCAGATACTCTCTCAAGGGAACTCTGTTCTCAAAGCCATCTATGGGTCAGAAATCCGGCTGCGTTGGCCGCGAAGCTAGCTACTGAAGACATCGATGGAAGAACACTACTCACCTACGAGCTTCTTTTTGGAAGGAGAGAGCTGCAGGAAGCTCTCGGCATAACTACTGCGCGCAGCAAGGCAGGTCTAGCAGAGGCAATCCTTGGTTTCCAAGCGAGAAGTCAAGGTTTTCGTTCATGGAAGAAAAAATGGCTGAAAGAGAGCCGCGATGCGACCAACCTCGACGAAGAAGGAGGTGACGTCAAAGGCGAGATATCCAATACACCTCCCGTGAAGCCGTATTCATATGCATCACCAAATTCAGGCCTACATGGCAATCCAGCCAAACATGAGACAGACCAAGAGGAAGGGATGAATTCAAGACATGTTCAAGATGTTACATCCTTCGACAACCTCTTTGCAGAGTTTGACGGGGACTGTGTCATGCAAACAACGAATGGAGACACAAATCATTGTATCAAGGCAGACTCTGCATCGATTCCTCCTCTTGACCTCATTGACAGCCCAATGCCTGCTCAGCAAAGCGAAGAACAGCCTTCTAAGCGGAGACGATTAGCGCCAACAAACTTGAGCACGAAACCTCTGGCTGATTCGGATTCACTTGCATTAACGCAAACTGCACCATTAAATTTGGTGGGCACAGTTGAGAAACAAAGCAGTAATGACGAGCGTCCCGTTACAGGAATTCCTCCTGTTTATGCCTACCTAGGCGAAAAAGGCCGCCATCGACAAACTGTGCTATCTCATGTTGATTCTCCTGACATCCCTCGCATCAGTCATGCCAAGGGCGGATTTGCCGTCGTGTCTTCAAAATACACGATACCTCCTGGGAAAAGGCTTGTCACCAACAGCATCATACGAAGGCAATTGATCAAAAACTCCAAAAAGGAAGCGGCACTCAAACGGGGTGATGCTGTTGTTAGATCCCCGACTCCTTCTAATAGAAGCGAGTCTGTAGTTGATCTTGACGACTTGCCGGATTCTTGGGATGAAGAGACGCAGCGAGAAATCGATGAAGAGAATGCAGAGACTGCTGCAAGGGAGCGTGAACAGGCCCGCCAATTCTCCACAGAGCGTGTGGGATCCATTTTGAAGGAAGAGATGGCTGCCATGGAAGCTAAATGGAAAGAAACAAAGCTGCCCAAATACAATCTCAAAGCCTACCAAATCTGGAAAAAGTCTAGGCAAGGAGAGAGGACTAAAGAGAAGATATTCAAGGCGCGTAGAGAAGTTTCGCGTTATGAAACGCGAATAAAGAAGCTTTATGCCGAAATACTCGACAACACTTGGCAAACGGAGCGCGAGGTCCGAACACAAGCAAGTGTCATGGAGCAGAGTTTGAGCGACAAGCTGTATCACACATGGCTGCTTGAGCTTCTGGAGCAGCGCGAAGCCCCGCCTAAACCCTTGGATATGCCAAAGCCGAAGCCAAAATTACCTATCGCAAAGACTCCCCTGGATCCTTTCGACGATGAAGTGCTGACTAGTTCTGATGAAGGTGAATTCGTTGTGCCTGATGAAGAGGAATCCCTTGTGCCTCATGATGGCGATCAAGGTGACTTGTTCATGGCCGACAGAGAGTCTTTTGAAGACGTTCCCCAATCGCTACCATTTCGACCAAGTCACATACCATCTGATATTGAATCTGACATGGTCATCGATCTTACGCTTCTGGAGTCTGATGAACAAATCACAGACAGTAAATCGGCGATACAATACATTGATTTGACATCTCCGGTTAAGCGTGAAGTGCGAGATGCTGGTGTCATCGCAGAAAAGTCATTGCTAGCAATCGTTTTGCCCGAAGAGGTACCGCCTATGGATCATCTGGGAAGCCTACAGACCATCGGTGAAAATTCTCCAAAGCACTGGGTAAAGCAGAAAGATCGTTGGAGATTGGTTCTCTGTCTACTATGGAAGCTTCCACAGACTCGCCGTGAATGGATTCTTCGACTAATGCAAGACAATACGGCAGACGATGCTTGGCAGGCTTCAATACACTCCCACCAGACGAATCCTCTTGCCCAAGAGTCCGACATTGGAAAAGAAGAGACAACGACCGTTGCATTTGATGTCACAAAACTCTTCTTGAGCTGCACGCGGTGCCGTCAATTGACAGATAAGCGAGTCGTGGCTTTGGACAAGACAGACAATAACAGAATCAATCGCGCAAAGGCTTTCTTCTCTACTTTCCATGCATTCATTAAAGAGTGGGCGCCCCAATTCCCACAGAGCAACCAAATTTACAGAACCGATGCCTTTGACGACGAAATAGGGCTAGACGAAGCTGATGAGCATCAGCTTGGCGTTACCGATACGCCCTCAAAGGTGCGCAAACACGTGGTCAAAGAAATTATCCAAAATAAAGAGGGCGTTGCTCTTCGAGAACGAGAGATGAAACGTGCTGCAGAGATTGAGGCTCGCCGAGAGAAAGTGCGAGCTACTCTGGCAAACTCAAACGCTCTCTCTGTGGATAAGTCTCGAGTCATTATCAACGAAAGCAAGGAGGACGACCAACCATTCATTTATGTGAATGATGATATCGGACAGCGCATAAAGGATCATCAGATCAATGGAGTGCGGTTTCTGTGGGACCAAATTGTCCTCGACGCAAAGGAGCGAAAGACTCGCCAGGGCTGTCTCCTCGCTCACACCATGGGCCTAGGGAAAACGATGCAAGTCATCACATTTCTGGTAGCTGTGACCGAGGCTGCAAACTCAGATGATGAATCTGTGCGTTCACAGGTTCCCCAAGAGCTCAGAAAGTCGCAGTCACTTATCCTATGCCCCGCTGGCCTGGTCGATAATTGGCTCGACGAGATATTGATGTGGTCGCCCAGAGGCTTACTCGGCAATGTGTTCAAAGTCGAGTCAGCTCAGAAAGTGGATGAACGCATGTCGATTATCAAGACCTGGGAGCGAGATGGCGGAGTGTTGGTTGTTGGGCACAAATTGTTTGAACGGTCAAAAACGACATGCGGGAGATACTTACACAGTCGCCTAACATGGTGATATGTGACGAGGCCCATGTGATGAAGAATCCGAAATCGAAGATTCACCGAGCTTGCCAGGAATTTCGCACTAGAAGTCGAATTGCCTTGACCGGCTCTCCGCTGTCCAACAATGTCGAAGAGTACTATTGGATGATCAACTGGGTGGCGCCGAATTTCCTCGGCCCTGAACAAGAATTTCGAGACATATACGTTAACCCAATCCAATGCGGCCTATGGCATGACAGCACAAGGGGAGAAAAACGAAAAGCCCTGAAAATGCTGGAAGTATTGAAACTCAATGTAGCACCCAAAGTGCAACGAGCCACCACTCAGAGTGTCAAACATGAGCTGCCTGCCAAGTACGAATTCGTCCTATTTATTGAGCCAACCCCCACTCAGAAACTACTCTACAACCTCTACTTGGCCGAAATGGCGCCGTATTTGGCAGACTCGAGACAGGCAAAGGTATTTGGCGCCACAGATCACCTCAGGCTCATCTGCAATCATCCCCGCTGCTTCAGGCAAAAGGTGTTGGAAATGGCGTCCAAGGCAGATGTGCCAGGATCATCAAGGACACCAGCGGCGGCACAGCTGAAAGAATCCGACGAAAACGAAGATGACACAGACGACGATTGCATTGATAAGACCGAAGCTTCGGCGATAACCTTTCCCCAGAGTATGATTTCTAGTGTTCTTAAGGAGACAAGCAAGGCTGATAATGCCAATCCTGCTCTGTCACGAAAAGTTGAGCTTCTTTTGATGATTCTAGATGAAGCACATGCCATAGGAGACAAGGTCCTCGTATTTAGCCAATCTCTGCTTACGTTGGATTATCTCGAAAACCTGTTCAAGCAGCAGAGGCGTTTGGTATGTCGCCTAGACGGTTCCACGGCCACATTCAAGCGGCAGGAACAGATCAAAGCTTTCAATACTGGAAAGCAAGAGATCTATCTCATTTCCACAGGGGCTGGTGGCGTGGGTCTTAACATTTACGGTGCCAACCGTGTGGTTATCTTTGACTTCAAGTGGAATCCAGTGACAGAGCAACAAGCGGTGGGACGAGCCTACCGATTTGGGCAACAAAAGACGGTATACGTCTATCAATTTGTCGTTTCAGGAGCTTTTGAGGAGGCATTGCAAAACAAGACTGTTTTCAAGATGCAACTCGCGTCGCGCGTCGTGGACAAGAAGAAACCCGTTAGCTGGGGCAAGCGAGTAGGGGAGTTGCTTCAGCCAATAAAACCGAAGCCAGCCAAGGACCTCGGAGTCTTTAAAGGCCGAGACGGGATATTGGACAAACTCATCGAGCATGCTCAACCTGGAGGTACCATTCGCGAAATCATCTCGACAGATACATTTGAAGAAGAAGACCCCACCAATGAACTGACAGCTGAAGAGCGAAAAGACGCCCAAGAGCTGCACGACTTGGAGCGGATGAGGCACACCAACCCTGAGAAGTACAGGATGATGCTGGACCAGAAACAAAGAGCAGAACAGATTCGAGCTATGGCTGAAGCCGCCAGGCCCTCTAAGCTTGATATGGCCGCTTTCAACGCAAGTTTGATGGAGGACTTGTATATACCACAGTTGAGTCCGTCACCAGGTCTTGCTCATGACGAAACAATGGCACCAAATACAAACACCGAGTCGGTTGCGCAAACACAAGCAAATGGTGTCGTGCCACTTGGCCCTCAAGTAAGTGATGCGAGATCCTTTCATCACCAAGAGCCCATGACTAATATCCAGAGCAAAGGCGCACATGCCGCAGTTTTCGTCGTCAGCCCCGTTACCAATGACCGGGGCAAACACACATATCCTGAAATCTAATGCTCCATCTATCTTTCCAATAACGCCATCGAATGGTGCAGCAAGGGAAATGGTACAAGAAGTAGGATCAACGTCAACAGTTGCGGCACCTGCGACTAACACAGGGGCATCATTGTTCAGCCAGCCTCGAAGTCATGCTAAGGTCGACTTCGAGAAGGAGTTGGCTAAAATGATAGAAGCTCATTCAGAAATCAAAGATAATCCGCCTGATGTAGCAAGAATGCTTACCGAGGGAATTACCGTGGCCCAAAAAGCACAGGGCCATGGGTTTCTCCCCGACGACGCTCGATGGCGCCTCCTGCTGAGCCATATACGAAATAATCGCCGGTTTATGCTTGCGATAGTATTGGGCCATTGCACTCCAACATACCTAGCAACAGCGCCGGAAGAGGAAATCCAAAATAGGATCGCAATTATGAACGGTCTTTCGGAGAAGGACTTTTTGGCCCAATTAAGACGGGTATTTGAGACACCTGACCCAAGTGTAGGTTTGTCATTATTTTCTTCCTATTCATGTTTTCCTCCCGGCTGTGTTTAATATCCTCTCTTGTGCTTACACCGGGGTTTAACAGAACTTGAACAATATCCATCGGCCGATGCCACATTCGGCTCGAGCTACCGAAGATGCGCAGGTAATGCGGCGAGCAGCCGATAAAAGGACGGAGCGTCGCTTTCGACTACCTCAATGGGCAAACAATGCACTCCACCAGCCCAACGGCCAAAATCTTTGAGAAGAAAACGTGCGCATACGATTCAATAATGAGGACGGTGAGGCGGGTTTCATTCCGGTGTTTGCGGCATTCATGCGGCGGAGTGCGGCGTTTGGGCGGCTAAAACTTTTTAAGCCTCTTTTTCTTTCTTTCTTTTTTTTTTTGGCTTGTTATGCTCCTTTTAGTCTCATGTCAGTTTATGTAAAATCGAGATACCCACCAATGCTCCATACGGAGTATAACGGCGAGAATGCGGGTGTTGCTTGGCCTTGTGGTTTGGCGTTTTTTTTCTTCTCTATCAGGGATGGTATTCGGTTCTACCAAGTTCGTTACAGACCTCTGGAGCAGCACGGGATGGGATTTTTGGAGGGTTATCTCTATTTATTTCGCGAGCTATTAGGACAGGAGAAGAAGATATACATGTAGGAAATGGAGATTGTGCTGCATGGGCAGCCAAGGCGATTTTAGTGGATGTATGCGGTCTAGAACAGCAGAAATCATACGAAAGACTGGGAGCATCAGTCCATAAAGTGAGCAATTTGAGTCATTGGCAATGGAGAATTGATGCAGAGCATTTGGACTTGACAAGTGAGAATTACACATTTAAAGCACTAATAATAAGTAGGTGAGCAAGTAAAGGACAACCTACGCTGCAATGCAGGTAGCCCGTAGTCGGGCAACGAGAATGACAAGGTTGGCTGCACTCCGTAAAACCGGAGAATATACGGAGTGGACTACAGGCAAAGACAAAAAGGGCTCAACTTCTTTTCCCAACTGCCATGGACCCTAACCGGAGATCCGAAGATGCAGGGCATTGGAAGGTCGGCCAATCAGCAGCGAGACAATGTCAGACGACCCGAGGGACGCCGAGGCGAGCGGGTTGGTCTGACGGCTGACTGGCTGGGATGCACGCGCTATAACGGGCGGGTTTTGCAGGGGGGCTTCTAGAAAGTTGCAGCGAGCGAGAGGCCGGAATCGCCAGAGGCGTAAATGGCAGCTAAGAGGGCGTATTTTGGGGCGTACTGTATGCGTACAGTATTGGATGTATGTTGGGGGACGCCGGCATTCGGGAAGTCAAGCTGTGGGGTGGTGTCGTATTAGTGAGTCTCGAGTCTGAGACTGTCTGGAATAGATATTGGCGCTGTCCCCGAGCCTCGGATGGACGAGTTTCCATTGTCTTCCACTTTCTGCATCTTCTATTTCTTCTTCCGTTTTCTTCCACTCGCATCGACTGGACAAGTATCTTTATTTTCTCCTTTTCTTCTTGCAAGCAATTGCAGGGACTCGAGGGCGTAGTGCAACCGCTTGTGCTTTGTGCTTGTGGACAAGACAAATCTGGAAAGGCGACCTGACACGGGGTTTCTGTGGCTGGACTATTCCTCCGCTTTTTTGTCTCACCACACTGACTAAACACCACGGGCTATTTTTTTCTCTTTTCTCTTCCCAGCTTCCTCAATTGTTGCCACGCTTACTTTGCAACATTGAACCTGGAACAACCCGAATTCTAGGCTTCTCCCATCGCCAATCTTGCAATCAGCGAAAACAACAAACTCTCTTCGCCATGGATAGCGTCCTGCGTCAATCCAAGGCCATGTGCCCGTTCTTGAAGTCGGCATCGCCCGCGACCCTGCGTGCCATGTCGACGGTGGCTCGCCCCAAGGCCTCGCCATTGGGCGGCACCATGTCCAAGCTGCAGCTGTATGCGCACCGCTGCCCCGTCATGGGCAAGGCCATGGCTGTCCAGTCGTCCAAGTACGGCGCTGCGGCTGGTATTCGTGCCTTTTCGGCGCAGACCAAGACCACCGGCAAGGCCAGGCTTCACACGAGCCGCAACCAGGAGGCCCGGGCTGTGGAGAGCCCAATTCTCGAGGGACGCAAGAATGGTGAGTTTATCTTGAAGTCTACAATTGCCATTGTGAATTATTTCAATTCAACTAACATGTTTCTTTTTCGTTACAGCGCCGCCCCCTCCTCCCGGCGTGGCTGCCCGCAAGGATGCGCCGCCGGTCGCCGCGACTCCGACCGTCTTCAGCTCGACCGGCAAGTTTTCCTATGAGGAATTCTACCAGTCCGAACTGGACAAGAAGCACAAGGACAAATCGTACCGTTACTTCAACAACATCAATCGTCTCGCCAAGGAGTTCCCGGTTGCCCACATGGCCAGTAAGGAGGACAAGGTGACCGTCTGGTGCGCCAATGACTACCTCGGCATGGGTGGAAACCAACACGTTCTCAACACCATGCACGAAGCTCTGGAGAAATATGGTGCCGGTGCTGGAGGCACTAGAAATATTTCCGGACACAACAAGCATGCCGTTGAATTGGAGGGGACACTGGCCAAGCTCCACGCCACCGAGTCGGCGCTTGTCTTCAGCTCCTGCTATGTTGCCAACGATGCCACTCTGGCTACTCTCGGCAGCAAACTCCCAGACTGTGTTATCCTGTCTGACAGCTTAAACCACGCTTCCATGATCCAGGGCATTCGCCATTCTGGAACCAAGAAGATTGTCTTCAAGCACAATGACATTGCAGATCTCGAGGCCAAGCTGGCTTCGCTGCCTCTGCACGTCCCCAAGATTATCGCTTTCGAGTCCGTTTACAGCATGTGCGGTTCCATTGGACCCATTGAGGAGATCTGCAACTTGGCTGAAAAGTATGGCGCCCTCACCTTTTTGGATGAAGTTCACGCCGTCGGCATGTACGGCCCAACCGGCGCTGGTGTTGCCGAGCACCTGGATTGGGAGGCTCATGCCAACGGCAGGCCTCGCGGAACCATCATGGACCGCATTGACATTTTCACCGGAACTCTCGCCAAGGCCTACGGATGCGTTGGTGGCTACATTGCTGGCAGCGCCAAGTTTGTCGACATGATTCGATCGCTCGCTCCCGGCTTCATCTTCACCTCGACTCTGCCGCCGGCGACAATGGCCGGCGCCAGGGCTTCAATCGAGTACCAGATGGCCTATGATGGCGATCGTCGCCTGCAGCAGCTCCACACCCGCGCCGTCAAGGAGGAGCTCAATGCTCGCGACATTCCCGTGATTCCTAACCCGTCTCACATTATCCCCATCCTGGTCGGCAACGCTGGTTTGGCCAAGGCCGCCTCGGATCTCCTCCTCCAGGACTACAAGATCTATGTCCAGGCCATTAACTACCCCACCGTCCCCGTTGGCCAGGAGCGTCTCCGGGTCACTCCTACCCCCGGCCACAACAAGGAGCTCCGCGAGAAGCTCGTGACTGCTCTTGACGAGATCTGGACTCGCCTTGATATCAAGCGCACTTCGCAATGGGCTGCCGAGGGTGGCTTCATTGGCGTCGGCGAACCGGACAACGTCCAGGAGCCTCTGTGGACTGATAAGCTGCTGGGTATTGAGCAGGCCACGCAGGAGGCCAAGGCCGCCGGTGTTGCTGAAAATGGCATCACCGAGGCTCTGCTCGCCCGCGAGGAAAACAACGCCAACCGCGTGATGGACGTCTCGGCTTAAATGACCGAGTGCCGTAATGCCATGGCCGCGGCTTGCCTCGAGCCAGCTGCAAATCAAGTTCCTTTCTCTATATAGCCACATTTTTGATGACACTTTTTTTGATGCTCCCACGACAGCTAAAGCTGCATACAAGATGGGATGACGAATACAATAAGTTTCTTTGGCGTCTTACACGATGCCGCCTATAACCTTTCTTGTGCCTCTCTCTGTTGTGCTTTGTGTGTCTGCGTCTGTGTCTGTGTCTGTCTATATCTCTCTTGTGATGACGTACTTTGTATTACTCTGTGTACTCGTATCGCCTTGGATCGGAACTAACGCCCTGTGTAAATGAAATCTTTAATTGACGTTTTCCAGTTGGCCAATAAGACGCCCATGATTGCAAACTGCGTCATTCCCACATGCTACATGTTGGCTGTCATTTTTTGTGACAATGTCTCGCAGCTGCTACAACTGTATACGAGTACAGTACCCGTCTCCCCATTCAGCCTAGCATCCCCGGAGCTGGAAAAACGCCTCGGATGTCAAACTGTCAACTGTCAACCGCAACCCGCGGAACTCAGCCCCACAAATTCCGAGACGGACGTCCGGTGCAATTTCAACTCCGACTCTCCGTTCTCTCAGGCCTTCATGGAGCCCTTCTCTGGGATCGTTTCCGTTTCTGCAGAAGCCCCCCGAATGAATGAGATTCCCTTTCCTCTCTCTCTCTCTCTCGTACATTGGCATCTTTTGTTTTCTTCTTTTGTTGGGACGTGTGCTGACTGGATGAATGGCTGCCTGTTTCGATTCCCCGTGCTAAAAATTCACACCACCACCCAACTTACTTTTTGTTTTTGGTGTCTTTTCTCTTTTGTCTCCCTTATCACTTATCAACGATACATACTTTCTCTCCGTGATATCAAAGGAACGGAGCAACTCCACGCGGCGAGCTTACGGAGCAAAGGCCATCTACGGCTCCGTAACTAACTTAAAGACCTAGTACTTTGCACCGGGGATTTCCAATACCTTGTGTAAATCCATCCAGCCCTCCACAAAATAATAGAGAGAAGACCTCGGCATCCCAGAAAGCAAGCATCAAAAAGAAAGACCTACCCGTCCCGGCCCCCCGGCGATGGAGCTCACTAATAAAGGTCCAAAGGCTTGCACGACATGTGCAAAGGCCAAGGCGCGGTGCATTCCCGGCCCGGAGAGGAGCAGCAAGTGTGAAAGGTATGTGAGCTCTTGTATTTGAATCTGCCCGCGATGGCGTGGTGTGTGCTTTATATTTGTATTCCTCCGGAGCCCGATCCCCTCCCCGGGAGATGCGTGCATGCGTGGGGTGTTTGTTGTTCCCTCCTCTCTCGGGGGGCCCGGGGACGGGATTTTGTTTTTGGGTTGTCAGTGCGGCTCCGGAGAGATTTCCCTGTCTATCTCTCTTTGGGCTTGGGCTGGCGTTTCTGTGGTTTACGTTATTGTGTGTTACGGCAGGACTTTGGTTTATTAATACGTTTGCCGGTGTTGTTGTTGTTAGGTGTCAGAGACTAAACAAGGAATGCGTCTCGCAGCGGCCCGCCCCGCCCCGAGCCAAAAAGGCGCCGAAGAGATCCAGGGTGGCCGAGCTGGAGAAGCGATTGGACGAGCTGTCGTCGCAGTTTGTTGATGGAGTCGTTGCTGTAAACCCCAGCAGGCCCAAGCAGCCGTCGTCGTCGTCGACGGGGCCGGAGTCGGTGTCAACCTCATCAACCAATGGCCAGTCGCTCACTGAACGGCCCCACGGACAGGGACAGCGGCGGCAGAAGACAAAGTGCGACAACATTGTCACGTTTGAGCATATGTTCCCGTCGCCGAGGTCAGAGAGTGCCGAGGCTTCGGGGTGGAGCTCCGAGGCCGGGAGTAACGACTATGTTGCGGTTGATCGGCTGTGGCCCGATGCTGCGGAGGCGGAGGCTTTGCTGCTGCAGTTCCATGATACGCATGCGCCCCTGGCACCGTTTGTGGTTGTGCCGAAGCATTTGACGGCGGCGGAGCTGCGTCGACAGAGGCCGTTTTTGTGGAGCGTGGTGATGATGGTGAGCTGCTTCGTTGATGGGCCGAGGCAGCATCGGTTGGGAAAGGAGGTGATGACTGAGCTGGGGAGGTTGATGGTGATGGAAGGGAGTAAAAGACTTGAGACGCTGCAGGGACTGCTGTTGATAATCGGCTGGTGAGTCAAGTCCTTTTTTTTCATCGCGGCTAATGATTTGCTGCAACCCTCTTTGCTTCAGGATATGGGCGATGCTAATGGTAAAACAGGCACAACTTTGCTTTGAGGAGTGCGCAGTTGACCAATCTGCTATTCCTCGCAAGATCGATGAGTGTAAATACGGCCAACACCGGATGTCTATGTGGCGCCACAGGCCCTAATAGCAAAGACGAGATCAGATGGGGAGAGCTGGAATACGCGCGAGCATACGTGGGGACATACTACGTCAACGCCATGTAAGTGAAGCAGCCCTAAGACGAATAATACCAGCTTCCATATAATCTCATTGCCTTTCTCATTTTTCTAACGATGATACGAAACAGCGTCTTCAATACGAATAAAAAGGCAGATGCCTTTATAAACACTTCACAACTAGACAATTTCTGCAACATGCTTACTTCTCCGGGGGAGTATCCCTCTGATATTTACTTGGCGAAGCTCGTCAAGATACAGATGCTGTCGCAGTCGATATCCATGGCCATGACGTTTGATCCTACGCAGCCGCAGCCGATGCAGCTGCCTCTGACGATGATGATACAGACGTTCCAGGAGCAGATTGATGCGTACCGGGCATCGTTGCCAGCTCATCTTGTTGACAATGGCAAGTTTTCCCATTCCTTTTCTCTCTTTTTTATATTTCCCCTTCCGCAGCATAGTTCCATGAATAAACATTCTAACACCTTTGCAGGCACCATCCAATGTCACATGGCCATATCAGAAATCCTCCTCGCCGACATGTCCATCTCCGATTCCCATTGCTCCTCAGTCGGCCTCCCCCTCGAAGACCGCATCCAACTCCTCTGGTCCTGTCTCCGTGCCCTCCGCCGCTTCTACACCGCCCACGCAGCGGTCAAGTGCTGCGACCTCAGCGACAAGGAGCAGCGCAACTTTCTCGGCCTCAACGCCTCGGATCTCGCCTACGCCATCATCACGGGCATCAAGATGCTCATCATACGGCTTCCCGGGTGGGACCCCAGGTATATCGTCTCCGAGCTGGGCATCAGGGAGATGCTGGATCGGGAGGTTGAGGTCGTGGGCGCAGTGGTGGCGAGGAGGGAGAGCGATCGCTGGATGGAGGAGGATCCACTGGATAGGATGTACAAATTGTTAAAGTACGGTAGGGATTTGGTGGATTTGCAGCTGCAGAAACTTGGGATGGAGATGGATGTGAGGAGTAGCAGTGATTCTGCATCGTTATCGCCGCCGTCGGTGGTGAATAAGAGAGAGGATGGGCCGGGGTGGATGATGATGGGGATGGAGGATTTGGATGATGACTTGTGGCAGAGCTTTATGAATGATACGGCGTGGAGCTTGAATGGGGAGCCGATGGTGATGGATGCGTTTTAATATGGTGTTTTTTGGTTGGTTTGTAAGATTGGGGCATCGAGAGCTGTTTGTAATATTGATCCATGAATGGATTCACAGACTGGACAAAGAGGAATTATCAGGCGTTTTGAGTATTGAAGCGATCACAAATAGGCATTGGATTATGTTAGCGTTTCTGTATTTTTAGCCCGGCAGGGAACATGCATCATAGGGTTTCTCTTCTCATAATTATATCTTATAACTTCCTGTCCTCCTTTTATTTATTTATATATCAACCACTCTATCTTAATACTTATTTACACTCTTCACTCTACCGCTAGAGCTTCAATCTTGGCCATTGCTAGCCATGCAACGTCTCCCTTTGTTGTCTCCGTCCGAACAGCGCTCAGCTCATCGATAAAAGCCGGCACAAACGTCCCCGGCCCCCTAACATCATCCCTCACAGCCGCCCTCTCCGCCGCAATCTCAAACAAAACCATGCCCGCCACAGCCGCAATCAACGGATCACTCCGAAACGCGGCCTCCATGGCACTAATAGTCGTCCCAAGCGTACATCCCGTGCCCGTAACCCTACCCAAAAACTCATGCCCATTGTCCACGCGCAGCGTCCGCACGCCATCACTGACAACGTCCGTTGTGCCGGTCAGCACGACAACGGCGCCGGTGCTGCGGGCGACGGATTTGGCGAGGGAGGCGCGTTGGGGGATGGTCAGGGACGAGGCGGAGTCGACGCCGCGCTGGGTGACGGAGGCGCCGTAGACGGTCTGGATTTCGCCTTCGTTGCCCTTGATGACGGTGAATTTGCCGGAGGAGAGGAGCGTTTTGACGGCGTTGCGGCGGATAGAGGTCGCTCCAGCACTGGAGACGTGTGAGTTTAGCATTATGATCGAAGTGATGTGTTATATGAAGTGAAGCTGAAAAGGGGGGGAGACAGGAGCAAAAGGAGTGATCATGGACATACCCAACAGGATCGAGCACGACGGGTCCTCCAGCGGCGTTATATGCCTGCAGTGCCTGGATATGATTCTTCAGGCCTTCAGGCGTCACGGTGCCCATGTTGATGACGAGGGCGCCGCCCAGCTTGGCCAGATCAGCTGCCTCTTCGGCGTAGTTGGCCATGATGGGACTTCCGCCGACAGCAAGAGCGACATTGGCGGCGAAGTTTTGTACAACCTAAGCGTGAATACAATCAATCAATCATTCTTTCTACAATCTCTTTTTGGTACTTCATCCTTCAAAGTCAGAAACTCACCAGGTTAGTCATGTTATGAGACAACGGTGTCGTAGCAGCCACAGCCTTGATGACATCCGGAACCCGGCCGGCGACGACCTTTCCAAGCAAATCCCGGGCCGCAGCCGCAGGGTCCGCAGCGGCCACAATGGCGCTGACGACGGCGATGCCATCGAGGCTCTTTGCAGGGGCGGCACTGGACTCGGCCAGCACGGAGGTGGCGTTGGAACCGTTGATGCCGCCGATGCAGACGGTTGGGATGGAGGAGTGGCCAGCGGAGGAGAGGCCGAGCAGGATGGAGCGGATGCCGGCGGGGCCGATGATGGATTTTGTGTCTTTTTTGCTGGATTGTGTGTCAGTCGTTTGTTTTATACACATATGTATGTATGTATGGTAGATGTCATGTGTTGAAAAAAGGGGGGAGTGAGAAGGAGAGTTCTCGTGAGACGATCAACTTACGTTGAAGTAGCGTAGACGGTGCCCAGGCCGAGATAATCGGCGCCGGCTTCACATGCCTTGAGGGCTTCTTGGATGGAGCTGGCTGTGACGCCTATGATTTTGTCAGGGCCCAGCAGTTTCCGAGCTTCCTCGTATGCTGTTTGTTTTTGAGTCATGGTGGTCAGCTTTTCTTGTTGCCCCATGATATATCTACACCAAATTGAAAACCAACTTGAATCTCACCAAGAGAATCTTCTTCATCCCATCCTCATCAACAGTAAAAAAGACAAGTAAAATGAAATAAAATAAAAGACTCACCCATGTCATCCTGTCCAATATGCACTCCCTCGCATCCAACCTCAACCGCAACGTCCACCCGGTCATTCACCAGCAGCGGCACTCCAAACCTCTTCGTCACCTCGTGCAGCGCCCTCGCCGTCTTCACCGCCTTCTCTCTGTCGCTCAACTTGTCGCGGTACTGCACAATCGTCACGCCGCCCTGCAGAGCCGCTTCGACAACGCTGGTGAGGTCTTTGTTGCCCAGGATTGCGGGCGTCGAGTCTGTTACCAGGTAGACACCGTAGTCTACTTTGCCCTTGGCCATTTTGTTGATGTTTTTAGTTTTTGATTTGGGAAGATCAAGTTGGTATTAAATGGGCGAGTGAATGAGAAAGAAATGGCGGTTGTTTTTTGAGGTGAAATTGTGTTGTGGAAACTGCTCAAACTTGAAGGGCGTAATTTGATACCCGGGAGGCGGCTATGATCGGACCCATAGGACATGAGCTTTATTATGACGCCATGTTGAAGTAGCTCACCAACAATGGCAAAGGGAATCAAATGATTCATTTTTCTATATGATAAAAAGAACAAAATGAGATAAATTATTAGCCAAGAACAATTTCCGTCAACAAGTTTTCCACTTTTTTTTTCTGCGTATTTATCTAATTTCCAGCTCAATACTCCAAAATGCTAGATACGATGCCCCAATACGATTCTGCCCTCAGGAAGTCATGTCAAGTTGATCAGAATCTACCTCATGTAAATTTCATACATAAAACATACTGGCCGTCACTGTTTACTCTCTTGCGTCTATTCCAAAATGTACTCTGTATTTTGCGCCAAATGCTGCTGAGATCTGGAAATATACCCATCTAAGCTATTTATATCCACAACACCATATAATTCACATCGACATCCTTTTTTTCCATTTCCCCCTTGCGTGACATTTCCTGACACGCCAATCCATACTTTATTATATACTCCGCTCCCACATTACTGCAACATGGCATCCAGGCTCTCGCCAAGCACGCCCTCAATCTTGACAATCCATCTATGAGTCTCTCTTTCAACCACCTCGTCGTCATCCTCCTGCAGCTCGCTGATCCTAGGAAGCATTTCATGCAGCATCGACAGCCATTCCTCGCCGAGTCGGTCCGTCAACGCTTGCTCGCACTTGACAGCCGCCAACCTGATTGCTGCCTTTTCCGATCGAAGATGCTTGAGCAGCGCCGAGTTCAGTTCTTTCTGGTGAGCTTGTGAGTCTGCTGCTGCTGCAAGCTCCACCGTTGTGGGAATCAGGGCTTCATCGACGTTGACCAAAGCAGCGTGGGCGTATTGCTCCATCAGCACAGGGGCAATTGCTCCAAAGTGCGATGGCGCCTGCCAGAAGTCGTCCTGATCATGCTCGAAGCATTTGGCTAGTGTGGTGAGAACGCGGCTCCAAAGCTGCTTTTCGCCGCTAATCTTGACATCGACGCTGCTCAGAATCTTGATGGCATCCTCCAACACGTACGTGGCGTAATTGGTCACAATTGACTTGAGGTTCTCGAAGAATGACTGCAGGAACCCGTAGACACTGTACCGTCGAGCTGCCAATCCAACCTTGTCGTTCTTGGGGAGCCCAGTGCTAGACCATTCGATAAGCTGCACGAAAATAGGTCTGAAGGCGGCATCGTTGAGCTTGTAAATCATCTTCAGCGCCTTGTCGTTCATCGACTCTTCCAGGGCAGTGACGCGAGCAAGTGTTGCGTCGCTGGTCTCGCCCTCGGCCAGTATCTGCCTTCGCAAGTCGAATGCTTTCAGCAAGATGCTGGACAAAACTCCGGCATTCTTAGTGATAGCAGACTTGGGATGTTTGTCGATAGCCATTCCAAGCATCTCAATGTACTCAGACGTTGCCTGTGTTCCACAAGTTAGTGCCCTGTTCTTTTCTCCAAAACTTGTCATCTTATTGTCATATCTTACCGTAAAGCCATTGGATGTGGCGCTGTCCCAGTTCGAGTCCAAGCTTGTGAAGATTTCCTTCGCTTCCAATTTCTTCGCAAGGAACTCGCGGCAGCCAACACGGGCCTCGTTTGTTTCCGTAGCAAGCTCGGCTTCCGCAGACTTGTTGGAGACCTCCAAGATCCGGCCAATGTAAGTGGAGAGCATGTACGGCAGGTGTTCAGCAAGAGCGCTGATGAATCCGAAACCAGCCGAGTGAAGCTCCTCGTCTCGAGTATCCTCTTGTAAGCTTTGGTTGAGATAGGTAACTGCCTGAGGAATAGCAATGGGCAAAACCGGCACAATGGCGTCCTGTAGCACATCAACGAGAGAGGTGAGGCACAAGAGAGCCATGATGCGAAGCTGCTTCTCATCTTGGCCAAGGCAGTGCTCTCCAGCAATTGTTGATGCAGCCGCAACCACAGCCTCGATATCCTTTTTGCCATACTTCTCGGCAATCTTATCAACACAGGTGACGGCCGTATGCTTGTAGCGGATATCACTGGATTCCCGGATCGCCGCCGTAAGCTGTGGTAGGAAGGTGAGCAAGGCTGTCCTTGACGCAGGATCCGTGTTGCTTTCCGATCCCACGCGGATTTCCAACGCGCGAAGGACCTTTTGGCGCAGGTCAAGGTTGGGTCTGTCGAGCAGGCTCTCCACGGCCTTGATAAATTCACCAATTGAGAGGAGGTTCAGTAGGTTGGAGAGTGCATTGCCACATGGGCCGTGCAGGCTCTTGTTCGATTTGACCGTATCCGCAAGTACCAGCACGTCCTCAAGCAGAGTTGCATAGAGTTGGCGGACCTCTGACGTTTCCATATCATCTCGGTCGGCAAGCTTGCTAATCTGCACCTTGAGCTTTCGGTTTGCCAAGAGACTCGGGAGCACGGAAAGCTGGCGAAGGGCAATCTTTTCAACGTCCTTTTCTTCGTCTTCATCACCGCTACCAAGCAGGATAAGCGATAAGGAAGGCTTGGGCTTGAAAAGATCAGAAGTGAGGTCGAGCAACTTCACCAGCGTCTCCAGCTGGATTTCGATGCTGAAATCATTGAGAAGGTCCGAAACAAACTGGAGCAAGTCGTCGTTGAGTTCATAGCGGTCGACAAGCATGCTCACCAGCGTGAATAAAAAGTCCTTGGGTCCCATGGTTTCAACCAGTGCTACGAACAGGCCGTGTCGTCGGTGTACTGGAATATGCTCGTAGGCCGTCGTGAAGCTGACCAGAATGTCCGAAGCACCAGCAACGGGGCTCTTCTGACCTTGGCGTAGCGACTCAATCAGCGGAGGCACGACTTCTTTGATTGTCTGCGCTACGACGTGAGCAGAGTAGTCGTCGCTCTGGCGAAGCACCGATGTGCCCATAAAGGTGAAAATAGGCATGACACTATGCAGCACCAGGTGTGGCGCAATAGTGGCCAGGTTTGCGATAAGCAGCAGCGCGGCGTTCTGGACTACAGGGCTTGATGACTTCTGGATGCAGCTCACGAGCAAGTCTCCGTAACCGCCAGAGCTGTCCACCTTGAGGTTTTTGTTGGCCTTGTATGCTGGCATCATGGCCAGAAGACTGCGTAGGATCAGATTCTGCAGGTATCCCAGCTCTGAGCCGACGACAGTCCTAAAGTGTTGAAGCTCGGATAAAGCTGTGAACAGACCGTCCAGCAGCTCGGGATGTGATACAGGATCCGAGCTGTCGACGATTTGCAGAACAAAAGTAACCTTGCGCAGCGCACGGCTCAGTTCGGGAGTAACCTGGGTGTTTAGACCGCGGTTGGCATCGGAAGAACTTGTTCGCCTTCGCTTGTTGGGAGGAGGCTCGGTAATCATCTTGGTGCCTGTCTGAATCGAGTCCAAGAAGAAGGATAGGATATCTGTCGTCAGGGGCACAGACTTGAGAAGATCTGCAGCCTCGGCAGGGATGACGGATTCTGTATTCTCGGAAGAAGTCTCGGGTTCTTGAGACAGCTCCAAGAATTGTTCCGCCACCATAAACTTCATTTCGTCCTTCATCGAAGCCCACATCTTCTTGATTCGAGAGAAAGCCGCCCGAATAAGGCCCGGCCTTTCGCCACTCGCAGTGCCCTTCAGCAGCGTAAACACAAATTCCAATCCGGCAGCGTCGCTGGGAACAATAATGTCAATGAATTGAGAATCCAAGATAGCCTTGTCCAGCTGTTGAGAGAGACAGATCTCTGTCGCCTGGGCATCTGTCAAGGCAGCCCAAGATTGCAAAGCAGGCAGAAGAAGTTGTGTTCGTGTCACGTTAGAGACACCGCGGATTTCGTTCAGGGATTTGAGGAGTCGACTCTTCACAAGCAGTAATGGAGTAGAAACAATGTGAGAGGCGAAGAAGGTTAGCAGCGCCTGTCTGCCGGACTGGGATAGGTGATCTTTCTTGTCCAGAGATGGCTCAGGGGCGAGTTGATATTTGCCACTCTCGATAGCAGACTTCAGGACGGCAGAGATGTGCTCTGGGTCCATGACGCACTCTTCAACTGCTGGCAGAAGCTGGAGGTGAAGGAATCTGGCGGCAACATCTACACCCAGGGCTGCGACATCCTTGGATTTGAGCTTTCCATAGAGAGACTCAGCTCCCCATGCCTTTACCGATTGCTTGGCAAAGGGAGGTTTGTATAGCCCAGCTGCTACGGTGATGAGATCCGCTGCTGCTTGACGCACTCGCTTGGAAGGGTCACCTAGAGCCGCAACACTGTAAGGGATAAGGGCCTGTACATCGACCGTAGACCCTTGTGCAGCCTTTAATCTGTTCCGAACCATATCCAGTGCTGCAGCACGCGCCAATGCTGGATATTGTCCGCACCAGATCCTAATAAAGAAGCTAAAGTATGTGCAGTCTGCCAAGGCTGATTCCCGTTTGAGCTTGGGGAACTGGTCAAGCTGGCCAAGAAGTTCAGGTTTTCGCGGGGTTTGGTCGGAGACGATGGACACAAACAAATCACTGAGGCTAACGAAAGCTACATCATCTTCTGTTGAGAGATACGAAGCGAGAGACTCGGAGATGCTAGCCAACTCGGCGAGGCGTGCCTCAGGGTCCTGCGATTGGGCTTGAGCAGCGGCGTCTCCTGCCTCGTCTTCTCTCGTGGTTTCGGGAAGTTTCCTGGTGCGGAATACGAGATCCAGCTTCATTTCTAGCTCCTCGATATCGAACTTGACTTCGTTGATGACCAGTTGGATAACCTCGCCAGACGATCCAGTGGTTTGAGACAAAGAAATCAGGGTAGATCCGACATCTCTTCTCAGAGAACCGTCTTTGTCGTTTTCGTCGTTGAGCTCGTGAGCCGTTAGGAGCAGCGATTTGAAAATGACGGATACTTGCTTGTCCTTCAAGATGTTGCTACCCAGAATCGTGGTGATAGTCGCAAGGCCTCGTGAATCGCCCTTCTTTACCAGTCTTTCGACCAGTGCCAAGCATAATCCGTTGGCCAACTTATCTACACGACGCTCCTGGCCAATTTCGACGAGAAGGCTACCGATATCCTGCACCTTCATAAGCGCTCTGGTAACTTTGCTGCTCATCTGTTTGGCGGATCGGAACTGAGCAAGGATCGTCAAGCAAACTAGACCGGGTCGAACGGTGTCGGCAGTCCAGCCGTGAACGAGCTGCTGCATCAGCGCGGTAACGGCGTTGTCGTGCAGATCGCCCTTTGAGACGAAGACGGTCACAGCCATGTAGGAGGCAATTTGAAGGTTGGGGACCTTCCTCATGACGAGCGATTCGGCGAAGATGGGGCCCAGTCTGTGCAACAACGCCTGGCTGCTGTCGCTCTGTACCGCAGCTCGGCCAGACTTGGTGCGATCCAGGATTCCGCTCACAGCCTCGGTTACGAGTCCACCCCAAAAGGTGATGAGGGCCGGATACTGATAGCCTTTTCGGCATGATTCGAGAACGTATTCAGACACGGCAGTTACGAAGTCGACGTGGTGGATGGCCTGGTGAACAAAGATGGATCGGGGAGGTGGCGTGAGAGATCGAATATAGGGATCGAGGAATCGGAACTGGCTGGGAATCTTCGGGGGGAGAATGGATAGTAGAGTTGCAAATGCGGTGATGGAGTGATATGGCAAGAAGGTCATGAGCAGAATCGACGTATTATCCACATGAACGCTGCAGATGAGTAGACAGGTCAGCTAACTCCTATTCAACTTGAGGGGGGATCGCAATTGATTTGCTTTGGTACTAAACGCACTTGAATCGTCGAACCAGCCACTCAATGGCCTTGATTGCGGGCATCAGTCTCAACCGACTTCCCACAAGCCTGAGAAAGGCCTCGATGTGACGGTCCAGCTCTTCATTCTCAGCGATTGTGAGCTGGTTTCGGTCTTGGTTCTGGCTCTCTTCGCTGAATAGTGTTGATTGGAAGGCAGTGAATCGACCGTCCAGCTGGCAAAGCTCTTCAAAGCCCTGGTGGCATGTCGCATACAGAGTTTGATAGCTCTGGGCGGCCGCAACTCGAGGCTCCCAGATCAGAGACTTTGAATGGGCAGCCTTTTGCGCTTTGATGTCCAAACTCGACTTGGAGTTTGCGGCAACCTGCGCCAGCTGCGCGGCAAGCGAGGTCGCCATTATGTTGAAAAATGAGGATCCAGGTCGGAAAACGGGCTCGAGGTGGGAAAAATCAGGAACGCGGCGTTCTTGACTATGGCGCCTTGAAGCCTGTTGAACTTTTTTTTTCAAGACCTGGAAGATTGGCGGAGACTTGCTAATAATTTTCTTATCGATAACGCCGCACTAACATGATGGCTGCAGAATGTACTCCACGTCCAATCACGTGGCTGCTGTCATCCATTTCACCACTAAATTTGGAGCACCAGCGATTACACTAAGAACTTCCATTGCTCCGCGCAGTACGGAGTACATGTAGGTTGCCTGTAGTGCTGAGATGAAATTAGCCGTCTGGAACTTTTCATTTGTCGCGTGAGGATATTGGAATGTATGTGCGATGCATTGTATTTGAAGGATGTGCGTTGTTATTTTCACCTATTTATCTAGCTGGCTAAGTACTACGAGATATGAAGCCTTCGTTGTTAGGACTGGATGGGATGACATGCGTAGTACAGTTCCTGTCTGTTCATTATCAAGTCTACCAAGTCTACCTGGAGGCATTATTATTCTACTTGACTAAGAATTACTAACTGAGGCAGTGTTTGCGTATCTGAATTACTCCATACACTTATATGGTGCCGTGTTCCACTGCATTTATACCCGACCAATTAGAGATTAACACAGGCAGCAAAAGGGCAAACTTCGTTATTCGGTGAGATTCAAGTGGGGAGGAGGCTACTATTGATATAAGTGCGGGCAATACTCCGTACTCCGTAGAGTCCTAACAGTTGAACCCCCCGCATCCTCGTAAATACCATTACTTCCGCATCTACAATTTCTTGAGAGGAAGAGATCTTTGGT
The DNA here is from genome assembly GCA_003439915.1 of Trichoderma atrobrunneum. Lineage (NCBI taxonomy): Eukaryota > Fungi > Ascomycota > Sordariomycetes > Hypocreales > Hypocreaceae > Trichoderma > Trichoderma atrobrunneum. The sequence continues at coordinate 107,653 of PNRQ01000072.1, forward strand.
AGTGTATGTGGTAAAATGGCGGTAAGTGACTCAATAACTCTGGTAGTTTCTGTAGAAAGCTTACTCGTTAAAGAAGCCGTATCCTCAAGTTATCCTCCTGGGAGACTCCCTGATTGAATTTACGGCTCTCACCCTAAGCGGCTTCTCGTTCCAGTCGGCTCTTCAGACACGTAAGACTTTCAAGTGCAGGCCTCGCAGATATAGAGCGGGATATCTAACAAAGAATCTACAGGGTTGATACGACGCTTCGACGTGGTTAATCGCGGCTTCTCAGGATGGAACACGGCAAATGTGGTCAAGTATTTGCCCGAGATTTTCTCAGAGCCATCTGCTTCTTCACCAAAGATTGCGTATTTGGTGAGTGCAAATGCAGAGAGATAAAGTCTGACTCATCAAGAGTATATAACGCTGATAAGACGGCGAAACCACCAGCTTATTCTCTTGGGCGCAAATGACGCAGTTCTTCCTCTGGAGACTACCTCGCAGCATGTTCCCATTGAAACATACAAAGAGAACCTCAACAAGATCATCAACGATCCTCGGGTACGGGCGCACAACCCCAAAATCCTGCTGGTGACTCCTCCTCCGGCGGATGAAATCAGGCTCAAGGAATTAGACATGGCACAGGGCCACGCCCAAGCGATCCGAAGCTCGGCCGTATCTGCGTCGTATGCAGAGAAAGCCCGGGAGGTAGCCCGCGAGAACCCCGGCGTGGTCTTGGTTGATCTCTGGCAGGCCATTATGGGCGAGGCGATTTCCATGGCTCCCGGAGATTATCAGCCTGGAGGTCCGTGGCTGGGGTCACCAGAAAATGGGAAGCAGGGGGGCCTGACCACGCTTCTTCCGGACGGACTTCACATGGGCGGAGAAGGGTACAAGGTGTTTTTCGACGAGATCAAGGCGCATATTGGGCAAGATATTGTTCCCGATGAGAGGGGAGACTATGTGCTGCCTGACTGGAGAGTGGTGAACCCTCCCAAGGTGGCTCTGGCTCCTCCTGTGCGCGTCTCCCTTGAATAGACAAGTTGCTCATTACCTTCATACTTAGATAGGTATGCTATAGATCGGTGTAGTAGATACAGATCCAATAGATAGAGGGAGTGGTAGAAGGTAAATATGTAGATAGATACTAAATGAGTGATGCGAAGTACGGTAAAGCTGTCTGACGTAATTCATCAAATTTATACATGAAATGGAAATGCGGATTTATATCGAGAAATCTGATGTGCAGTAATCAGCTGAGAAAGTACGTCATCTGAAGAAGGAAGTCATGCTGAATGCATGGATGGCATGGGACATCCATGAGCATGAGAAACAAGCTCAAGCTCGCATTTGTCAGTCAGAAACCTGGACTTACAGGGCTGTCTGCGGGGAAGCGCCAGCTTACAGCCGGCCGTCTACCCGCTACGGCGCTGTAAGCAATGGCTGGACTTGGGCTGCCCTGCGCTGTAAGGGCCGCTGTTAGCCAATCGATAGCCCCCTGGTCATGAGTGGTGTTTTTCTCGGGCTGGAATCCTGGATTGTGGAGAGACGCAACAACCTCGCATCATCCATCGCCCAGGCATTTCATCCCATCCGCCTTTGGACCTGAAACCGCGTGCTGTGCTTGCCCTCAGCCGTTTATTTACCTCCCGTCTGCACATGCACATGCACATGCCACAGCCCGCCAATCGATAAGCCGTCTCCTTCTGCGGTTGTCCCTCTTCGGTCTCTCCTCTTCCCCGTCTCTGCTCCGACTCGTCGCCTCTCCCTCTCCAACGCCTCCGCTCAAACGGCCAGCCAGCTTCTTCAACGCTGTCCCCTCTCGCCCACTCGCTCGTGCAGTTCAAACATTCCTACCGCCTACTGACTCAGCATATCCGTTGCCCGTTGCTCGTTGGACGCTGCGCCCTCGTCGCGACTCTCCCTGCGATATACAGCACCTGCGCCTGACAAAAGCAAACTGTCGAGCTGCTCTACTCCATACGCATCCAACATACACGTACCGACATATATTCTGCCTCTGTATTCGGCTACTGCTCTGTCCTAGCCGCGTTATCGTATACACAAAATTTGCCCTGCACGTCTTATTAGCAGTATACTCCAGCATACGAGGCCTCTTGGGTGTGGCTAGAACCACAATATTGGTGCCGCCTTGTGTCCGTGACGACACAGTATCTGCCCACGCGATTTCGCCGCCACTTGAACCATTTTCGCTTCTCTCGATACATCCAATACCCAAAGTACGCAAGCCTTGATTTCTACCCAGGCCATAGCGCACATTCTGCGTTATCGGCAGAGTGGCCCCGGGGTGTAGGGCAAGGAGATGTGGTTGGCGAAGTTGATCGTGAACTGTTGATAATACCCGAGGGAATAAATCCAGGAAGAGCCACACACCAACACCACCTCTCAACGACCGCCGAGTCGACTGTGAAGCCCAGGCTTACGACACTTGGTACCTTTTCGTTTTTTACCCCTGTGGCTTCAACCTTGTGCAGCCTTGCCTGAACCCTTCTTTTTCTTCCTTTTGTTTCCTTGTGTCGATACCTAAGCTTAATATTTTTTCTCTCCTAAACTCGCTGTTCAGGTTTACACTCTCCCTTCCTAACAACTTGAACTTGTCTTTTTGCACCCTCACATGTCCCCTTAATCCCTTTGTTGAGAAGTCTTTCGGACATGGATCCCCGCTTTTCTGTTTCCCGGGACGAGCTGTACAACCTGCAGATGGAGTTGAAGCAGGTCCAATATGCCCAAGCAAACCACGCAGAACGAATCGTGAGACTAGAGAAGCGTCAGGCAGACGACTCTGCACTAAAGTCTGTATGGAACTCACCATTTCCAGGAGTTCTGGCCGGGACGCCACAGCATGGTGAGCCATGGCCCTCTGTACTGTTTATGCTGGATGCATGTTTTCTTCATATCTTTACTAACAATAACATGCTCTATAGGGCCCGTACAAATTTCCACGAATGATGTGTTCGACGATTTGGATGAGCAGGGGGAGCAGCTGCTGGGCTCTCTGCACCTGGGACCTGCAGAAGAGGAACCAGTTCGGCGCGGTGGTGCGGCTTCGCGAGCAAACAGCGTCCGGTTTGACGAGAGCGCGTTGCACGGCTCAAGCTGGGGTGCCCAAAACAACCGTCACTCTGGAGACTTTGGCGCAGTTCGTCCCGGATATATGATGGAACGATCTCTGTCACACAAGTCAGACGGTAGGCATAGTTCGGCCGGCCACTCGGTTCACTCGCACCATTCTGTAGCGTCAGGCCGAGCCAGTAGCATTGGCCTCGATACAAATTTTGCCACGGGCGATGAAGACGACGACGATTCTTCCTTTGACATGCCCGGGCTTCCAGCCTCCGTTTACGTCCTAGGAACGGTCCCTTCCATTGTTCGCTGTTGGCTGACCACGGATTACGCTCACGGAACGCTGCTCTATGCGGACATTTGCACTGGGTCGCAAAAGTCGACAATTGATTATTCGCTCGTAAAAGAGCTAGATTTTCTCAGCGAGTTCCACCGAGATGTCAATGGAGTTTACAGGGCCAGGTTGGATGTCTATCTTGCAGAGGCCGTCATCACACGCCATAGCAGTCGGTCAGACTCCGCTGCAGGCTCGGTTCCCTCAATGTCGGTTTGCTTCGAAATGTGCGGCAGTGAACAGACCAAGCCTCAGGTGTCGAAAGCAGTCCGCATCTTCATTGGAAGCGATGCTTTGAGGGCACATGCAGCCGATATCCTATTCTCTCAGAATACCATGGTGCTCTATAGCAACGAGCGAGACCGACTGCGCGTTCCCTTTATTCGCCCAGAGGATGAAGAGGTATTCCGCCACATCACCACCAGCAGCGCCGCTCCAGAGCGGCCGAAGCTGAATGCCAATGCCGCGCCATTTGTCTTTGGAGATGGTACCCGGGCTGATGGCGAGGACAAGGCCGCGGCTGCACCGCTAACCGCAACATCTACAGCGACTGCAACGACGCCTACATCAGCAACAGCAACAACTAAAGAGTCGGGAAGTAGCGAAACAAGAAGCCAGGCCTCTCCCGCTACATCACATTCCGAGCCTTCGGGCCGTATTCGGGCGAATAGTGTTCCCGATTACGAGGAGGAACATGAAAAGTCTGGAGGAGACGCCAACGGCTCCGAGCGCCGGCGAAGAGACGGATCAAGCGCGTCTGAAACTTCGCGACGAGGAACGTCGTCCGGCATCTGGGGCTCTTGGCGCAACCCCAACGGCAGCGGAGCAGATCAACGCGAGACTGGACCGCCTCTGAGCGGATATCAGCCTGCACCTCGGGGGCGCAACATGAAGGTGCTCAAAGCCCAGAAATCGGGGTCATCATCGGCACGCACCGGGGCGTCGTATGAACCCCCACTTCCGTCCAAGTCTGAACTTGGCCGACGGAAGAGCCAGGTGAGCATGAACGGTGAAAGTTCCGCGGCTGTGAATGGTGGCATCAGGTGGGATCTCAAGGGGCCAGTGACGCCAGGGGAGGCAAAAGGTGAAGCAGCAAAGTCCGGTTCTAGCTCTGGCGGCCGGGCGGCCTCGACTTCAGTGTCGTTGCCCAGATCGGCGAACAACCCGATAGGAGCAGCATCAGCCTTTCCTTGGATGACACCACCGGCGAAGCCTACCAAGACGTCGCCGTCGGCAGAATAAAAACGCCTAGCAAGGATGGTTGCCCCAGTCAGCGGCATTAGGAGCGTTGTGGATATGAACATCTACACTTCCTACGATGGATGAAACTGACACTCCGTGCAGTGGTTAGTTTGATTTTGACTTGGGCCTCGCAGCCGTGTCTATTGCTGTAGCTAGGAATTGAAACAATTCAGCGCCCCTAATTCCTCCCAGATTTTCCAAACCTCGCTGTATCTAGGTACCTACATAAGACTGGTGATGATGACTTGCCCTGTGAAATAACTTGACTGCCTCCTCTTTGAAACAAAATGAAGAATTGGCCGTAGCCAGGATGCTTTGAACAGAAGTGGTGGAGCAGAACTGAATATAGAAATGAGAAGAAAGATGGTCATATTTTGCCGAATTTAGATCTTAGGAGCAGGCGGCAGCACGCTCAAGACTTTGCTGGTCTCGCTGCTCTTGTTCTTGACCACGGTGATTAAAGACTTGAACAAGGGGTGTGAGGCATCGCCCAGACACTCGTACATCCAGCTCTCGCTCGTGGTAACTGTGATACCCGGCTCGCTCCTCAGTCTATCGAGGGCAATGCCGACTTCTCCGCGGTTGCAGGAGCTGACGCCGTCGGCGATGACGTAGGGGAAGTGGCCGGCGTCGCGCAGGTCGAGGGCGGTCTGGGTGATGCAGATGTGGGATTCGATGCCGACGAGGGCGATTCGGGATTGCGGTGCGAGCTGGGCGGCGACGGAGGGGACGAGCATGGAGAATTTGGTCTTGTCGTGGGGAGGGGAGGGGAGGAGGTCGGCGATGGCGGGGACGGTTGCGCCGAGTTTGGCGGAGGTTTGGGTTGTTGTGTGGACGGGGATGGAGAGGGATTGGGCGTAGGTGAGGAGTTTGACGGTTGTGGTGACGCTGTTTTGTTTGGTAGTGATGTTGTTAGCGGATGGTTTGGTGATGGAGGTTTGGCGATGGAGATACTGGGGGGAGAGGGAGTGTTGTTGGGGGCGAGAATGGGATGGGATGAGAACTTACATGCTGTCGAATTCGTAAATGACGTTGCGGAACTTGTCTTGCATGTCACAGACGCTGTATGTTTGGAGGTGATTGTCAGCCGAGGCTCTCTTTCGCGATGGAGTTGGGATCGAGATTGCGATTGTCTAGGCGCGGCGAACTTACAAGATGGCAGGGTTCTCTATTTGAAAGAAACAAGGTTAGCTCTCTTCAATGATTCCCTCAAGACGAATTCTGTACAACTTACTGAACCGCAATTCCGTGGGGGTGGCCATTTTGAGGGGGGATGAGAGAGAATGCGACAGAGAGAGGGGACGCAGGCGTGCGAGATTGGAGGACGGGAGTATCACGGGGCGGGGAGTCTGGAGGGGAAATGGCCGTCGAATGAGCATGAAGAAGACAAAAAGTAGGAAGAAGAAAGATATAAAGAAGAAGAAGAGAGGGGAGAAGGGAGAAAAGAGGAAGATGAAGTTGCTGGCAGATGGTGCTATTAATTAGTTCTGGGGCCTTGAAGATCTGCCGGCGGGGAAAGGGAAAGGAATCCGGGGGGTGTTTGTTTAGTCATATGTCATTTTGATAGAGATAGACAGATATAGATAAATGTCTGATTTGGAGATATAAAAGCAACATAGACTAATATTTCCCGAAATTGGAATTCATACAACGAGTCTCAGTTTCCTTCTGTCCACCTTCCCGGTGCGGCTTGGAAGCATCGCAATGATTTGATTTTCCATCTGAGACCGAGATCGCCCAGGGACGGACCTTTTTCGGCGTTTGACCCGGGGCGTGGGGGTAGTGGAGAGCCTTTGCGCTTTTACCACCTTATATCTGCTGATCTAGATGTTGGCATTAATAAAAGAGTACATTCTCGATACTATGTACGCTAGCAAATGTATGCATGAAGAAGAAACAATTTGCATTATTGTATACTTTATATAGACAGACATACCAAAAGAATCAATTCTTCCAATGTCTTGGTCTCGTCAACAAGAGGGGTAGCCTCTAAATCAACGCAAAAATAACCCATATGAGACACACATATACGAGTATCCCCATAGTCTCCCCTCGTGACAAACGGCAGATCCATGAGCCGAGGCCGCCAAGTCACAAAGTATTTCAAATTATCGCAGCCTAGCTGTGGGTTCCTTGCAGATTTGATAGACACGCTAAGGCAAAATGACGAGAGGAGGGGGGGTAGAAGGAATAAAAAGTCTCAGTTGAAAGGGTCCATCTCCCATTTCCAGGTTTCAAATGAGACAATGGACTTGGCTAGCGGAGCAGGGATGAAGTAAAAGAATGAAAGAAGAAGAAGAAAACTCAAATACTCAAGGCACGGCTATAATTGCGTTATCAGGGCCTTTGGAGACGTGGTTATTGTGTTTGTGTAATCTTGCGGCATGGCTTGCATGCTGCATATGAATATATTGACATGTGCAGGGATGGATGGAGTACGAATGGCGCCATGTAGGATTTCAGACGGCAGATGTCAAGGAGAAGACGACTCATGCTGATTAACATGTGATTATTTGAAAATGATCAACATATCTAAATACCACTATTCTATGCATCATAATAAAAGAAAAAGGAAATCCGTCTAAGCTCTCAAACACGGGCATAACAAAGTACGATAGCAAATCCAATCCATTCCCCCAGAAACGCCGTGTTCCCATGCTTTTTTAAACCTTATCCGCTGTGACACAACTTCATGATGCCACTTCTGCAAACCACGTCCGCAGCAGTCCCGCCAGGGCGCTCGGCAGCTCCTCCAGATTATGCACAATCAGGTAGTACTGGAAGGGGAACGTGTCCAGGTACCGCTCAATCACGACCCGGCTCTCGCCCCCCTCGCTGACAAACTTGGCCTCCTTGAGCTCCAGCACGCTGTCGCCCTTCTTCTTGCCCGTGTCGTCCATGATGATGAAGACAATCATGATGCGCTCCTCCATGGCTTCTCGCAGCAGCCGCCGGATGGAATCGTGAGCCGACGACGGCGTCAGGCCGTCTGAAAGGATCAGCGCAAGCTGCCACAGATCCGATCCTCCGCTTGACTGCTGTCGTGCCGTGCGGAACGTGTCGATAGTCTGCCGGATCAGCAGCGCGATGTCTGTCCTGTCCTGGCCAAACGAAAACCGCTGAAGAACCTTGGCGCCCGCATCCGATGCAAAGGGATCCGTCAGCTGATGCGCCGTGAAGACGTCGGCGCCGAAGCCCAGCACGCCCACCTGGCCAGCCTCGAGCATCGTCAGGGATCGCGACACCATGACCAACGACTCCATTGCCAGCGCGCCAGACGATGATTCGCCCATGCTCTTGCTGTCGTCCACGCACAGCATGATCTGGTACGTCCGCTTCGTCGGGATGCTGCGCCGCATCCAGATCTTGTCTCGCTTGTAGCTCGAGGCAATGTAAGGGATGATGCGCTTGATGTTGAGTCGCTTTCCGGTGCGGAACGATCCCGACAGCTTGGTAGACTGCGACGGCGTGAGAATCAGCCGCAGTTGGGATGTTAGCGACAGTGACAGGCTGTGGGACTTGGTCTGAAGTTCGGTCCACTGCTCAAGACACTGGGTAAAGTCGCGCAAGGGTCGTTGGTCCTCCCAAAGGTGAGTTGTCGAGAGCTGGGCGGATGCGTCTTGTACGTCTTCTTCTTCCTCTTCGATCTTGAGCTTCTGGTCCTCTTCTTCCTCTTCTTCAGGCGTAGGCTCCTTGTTGTAGGCACCCTGTCTCGTCTTCACGCCAGTGCGACTGTCATCCACATCATTCATGCCCGCTTCTTTGTCGTCCTCTGCTGGCTCACTGAGGTCCATCTTGTCAAGCTCTGCATCTTCTTTCTCCTCTTCATCTCCGTCCATGACGTGGCTAGTTGGGTCTTGCTTCTCCTCGTCAATTGCCATAGACTCATCCAGGGGTTGTGCCTCTTCGTTGTCCGCTGTGCCGAGAGCCTGAGTATCCTCGGCCGCTTCGTCATCCTTTAGGTGCTGGAATTCACGCTGGCCTTGCTCTTCGGCTTCTGGCCCATGCTGTTTTTCGTCCTCTTCCATACTGGCATCCTTAATGTCAAGCTGTTGGCGGTGCCATTTCTCCAGTGCATCGCCCAGTTTCTTGAATGGATCGCTGCGAGCCTCTTCCTGAGCATCGCCGTCTTCGGGCTTGTCTACCGCCTCCTTCGACCGTGATGTAGCTCCTTTGTTGCCAGCACTTGTGTCCTGGTCCGCCGCGCCATCTCCCATGTCGCCTTCATCTTGCTGAGCTGCCTTGGCTTGGAATTCGTCATCCATGTCCATGGAATCTGCGTTTTGGTCGATTCCGGAACTCTTGACATCGCTTGGTGCCGCATTCTCCTTGTCTGCCTTGGTCTCCTCTTGCTTATTAGGCGTCTGGTCTGGCTGGTTCTCATCTGGCTGTTCTTCCTCTTTCTTCTCTTCCTCTTTCTCAGGCTCTCCTTCTTCTTGAATCTCGTCGACACCGACGTTCTCTTCAATCTCTTCCGCCTCGCTCACCTCATCCTCAACCGCAGTCTCTGGCTCCACTTGTTGCTCTGCGTCCTCTTCCACCTTCTCATCATCAACTGCCTCCGCATCTTTAGGCTGCTCTTCTTGCTCTTTGTCTTCTTCAATGTCCGACATGAGATCCAAGTCATCCTCATCTGAGCCCTCTGCGTCATTTTCGTCGAGATTCATATCCAAGTCTTCGGGAAGCTCCAGTGCGTCGTTCTCCTCCACTGTTTGGTCTTGGCGGTTTAGCTCTTCCTTTGCTTGCACATCCTCTTCCTCTGCCCCTACGTCTTCGGCCTCAGGCTCCTCGGGTTCTTCGCCATCGGGCTTTTGATCTTGATCTTGGTCTTGATCCTGATCTGCATCGTCTGGTTTCGCTTCTCCTTCAGTCGCCATTTGCTCATCCTCTTGCTTCTGGCCCTTTGCTTTATCGCCCTCCTGGTCTTTCTCTGCCTTTTCATCATCGCCATCCCACATCTTTTCGTCAACGGCAGTGGGGTCAAGATCATCCACATCACCAGCCTCTTCATCCATAGCATCCTCTTCCTCTTCCTCATCTCCCTTCTGAGACTTGTCTTCGTCCTCTTCCTCAGCGCCATCCACACTGTTCATATCTCCTTCCAGTTCCTCATCTGCCATATCGACTGCGTCCTTTTCATCTTCCATCTCACCGTCCTTCTCCTTATTCGCCTCTTGTGCAAGCTCAGAAAGGTCCTCGTCAGCTTGGATATCTTTGCTAATATCTTCAGCGCCTTCACCATCGCCAAGACCAGTGCCAGATTCCAACTTGCCTTCGGCACCTGATTTCTCGTCCGATTTCTCTTGCGGCGTACAGAATCCCTGTGAAGCGATTTGCGTGAAAGCTTTTGTCATACCGTATCCCATCTTAACAGTAGCGCGATGGATATCCAGACCAACCGTAATTGATTGTTCACATAATGCCGCGAATTGGCTCAAGATTGGCGATGCGACGGTAATGGCACTCATTGCGGCCATGCTTGCCAGTGGCTGTCCTAGATCGATTTTCTGCAAGGCGCGAATGCACTGCTCAATTGTCTTCTCAACATTCTTCATGTGAAGCTGATTCATCATGGAGAGATAGGCGTCGCTATGCTTCTTTAACCAGGCCGCCTCATCCTCTTTCCTCGGAATCTCCGCTCCAGCTTTCTTTGCATTCTCGACGGCCACCAAAACGGTGTCACATAGAGTGGAAATTGATTCTGCAAAGCCCAAAAGATCCATGGTATGGCCTCGAGCTTCCAAGGGCTCACTAGTCGTATGGCTCCAGACACGGAGTTGCTGAAGAATGAAGCCAACACCAGGGTTGCTCTGAATAGCCTCGCTAACAGTTGACTGCAGCTCGGCTAAATCTCTTGTCACATCTTCGTGTAGCTTGGTATGGACATCGGACGTCAGCAGTGCAGGAAGCTTGGCTAATTCGCCCAGTCTCTTTGCGTGATTCTCAATGGTAGCTAACCACGTCTGCAGCTTCTGAACCAATGCACTGTGATCAAGCTTGCCCAATTTGCTGTGAACGCCTAGCAGGTGGATGGCGAATTTCAGTCCTTGGACGGTCCATGGGAGGAAACGTGACAAATCTGTGATTCCTTGGCTTCGAGATAGACCGCCCAAGCTTTGGAATTTGCCCAGGTCTTGGAACTGGAATATCGCCTTTTTGAGTGATCCGAAAGCAGACATGATGCTCGCGAGGCTGTTTCGTTGAGACAGGGTGAAATGAATAAACCCTTCCACGAAGCCAATGCTTCGCGCGACCTCGGCGCCAGTCAGATCTTCAGAGTGCTCTCGAGCTGCGTTTCGAGCTTTTGGAGCGAGATCTAGAGTCTTGTGGAAGTAATACTCTGCTTCGCTCAAAATGCCAGAATCAGAAAATTCTAATGGTGCAGTAGAAGCAAGTACAACAGACAATGATTCTTGCTCAGCTAAATTATCCTGGCCAAGGTTGTATCGTAGACCCATACCGCGGAGATCTCGTAGTGTGTCGGCAAATAGCTTGCGCTTCCTGGTCTTCATGTGCTTGACCTGCTCTTTATTCTCGTCGGTCAGAGTTGAAGGCGTTTCTTTCTTCAGTTCTGCCATTGACTCTTCCAAGCTAGCGAGATACGCATCCAAAGACTGGGGAACAGAGCTGGTGACTTCGGGGCTGGCTGCAATCTTTTGCATCACAGATACCGTCTTCACTACGTTGCCAAGACGTTTGCGCTTTTCCAGCCAACCAGGCAGTGCTCCATTCAGCGACTCAACAGCAGCATCAGGTACGTCAATTTCTCCAACTTGGATTGTCACAACTGCCTGTTGAGATGTCGTCTCATCAGGAACACCCTGCTCGATAACCATTTTCATTTCCGCGCCCAAAATGCCACGGAATTTTCGAACGATTCTGAAAAGCTTCTGATGAGATCTCTTGGCGCTATCGCGGAGAGCGTTAATGTTGGTGTCTTTCCAGCTGGCCATGAGAAGAACGTCTTTCATTTTCTTATCGAGTGAGGCCCGGCCCTTCTGGATAGCAGCCTCGGCAGCCTTCTCGTAGCGGGCAAAGTAGAAAATGAAATTTGTGAGAGCCTGGTAGATGACGGTCAGGCTGGGATAGTCTTGAATGAGGAGTTGAAGGTGGCTCTGCAGCTGTCGTAAAAGCGACAAACGAGTTGCGAATTGCCCAACGATGGAAGTCAAAAAGTACGTCTCCAAGGTCTGGATAAGCGAAACAGTATACTCTTGTAATTCAGCAGGAGAATCAACCATGGAGAGGGGAACAGCAACGACGACTTGGTAGGCGATAAACCACCATGAATAAGCGTCCTCTTGGCATTTCGTTTGTTCCGTCTCAAATAGGTTGGCCCATGTTGACAGCTCCAATCGTCGCCAGCGAACAATAGTATCCGTGAGCGCGTTATAGAGCGACAGAACAGCATACACCTTGCTAGCCCACCCGCCGAATTGCCATTCATAGACGTGAGCGTGTAGGTGCTCTACCTTTGGTAAGATCTTGGCTAGGGGATCTTCATGGATGAGCTCAAGAACGTTGTTGCAGCTCTGAATGACGTCCGCCAGCGGCTGCATGTGGCCAATCTCATCAACAAGCTGCAGTTCGCGGAACCTAGCCTTGATCTTGCCAATGAGAATCACAAGCTGTCGGGCTTCAGGCAAGTTGGGGCTGGTATAGAAGCTGTACGACTTGTCCTTCTCAGACGTTTGCAGCCCATTGAGCTTTTCGTCAAGGAGAAGAGTTGTGCTTGCGAGCATTCTGTTGTTCAGTCCGCGATCAAGATAGGGTTGATTTTTGGTTTCGTTCGCAACTCTATTGCCCACATCTTTGCTTAAGTTTTGAATCGAGACTTGAGCATCCTCTCTATCCAGGAAGATCCTCCTGTGAGCTTCGGCCACCCTGAGAGACATGTTGCGAACAGTGTCCTTCTTGTTCCCTGAACTAACAGTCTCTTTATCAGCATCATACGTCGGGAACAGCTCGTTAAACTCCTGTTCGTCGATTTCCTCCTCATCCTCCAAGGAACCACGGAATTGGTAGATGCTGCCCTTTTCCTCTGCTGCCTTTCGGTCTGCTTCTAGTTTCTTGCTCCACTCATCGTAAAACCCGTGGAAGCATTCGAAAATAGCCTCTCGCATGCCTGGTCGGAAACTTTCGCTTCCTTCAATATTCACAGCAACTCGGACAAGGCTGAGGAACTCAAAGTTCTTCTCAAAAGAGGACTGCATAGTGACATCCCAGGTTGACCCTCCGAAGAACGGTGTCATCTCTAGAAGGTGGGATGTAGGCGATGTCAGCGATGAGGCTGCGGCTGCATCATAGAGCGATAGACCGACGCGCAGGCACTGCAAGAGGTTCGCAGCGGGCCTGGTCATATCCTGGTATGCTTCAAATCGAGCTGTGAGTCGATCTTGTAGCCTCTTGACATTTTCCTTTACCAGTGCCAACCCTTCTCTGTCAACTGAAGAGTTGATATTGTCAGTTAACTCTAGTGCTGCTCGAAGAGCAGGGCTGGTAATCGCCTTCAGGACGTTAGAAAATTCCGCATGCAGTCGGCTAAGCTCTGACTGCTCTGGTCGGAATACTGGCTGGACCTCTTCAGGCAACGGGCCCATGTTGGAAAGCTCCTGGCTGAGTAATTCAATACGCTCATTGGTCTTTTGTCCAGTAAACTTGCTTTCAAAGGCAATAAGAGAAGATATCTTGTCAGCAATACCATTCTGAAGCTCCTCAAAGAATTCTCTTTCCATCTTTGGGCGTAGCTGAGGATCAAAGACGCGGTCAGGAACGTAGAGCTTAAGGACGCCAACGCTGTAGTGAGTCCATGCCAATGCAGACAGATATGTATGCCGATTGTCGTTTTTCTTCGCCAGCAGAGAAGCCATGGCCGGGATCAGATGTTGTTCGGCTACTTGCTGGAGATGGAGAGGCTCAATAGTGCTCAGGAAGGTGTCAAAGAGTCCAACAGCCACATCGCCGTTTGTCTTCGCCTGTTCCTCTGCGTTGAGATAAGCGTGAATAGCAGCTTCCTTGAGGCTCGCTGAGTGCGCACCAAATACTTCGAAAATCAGCTGCTGAAGAATATTGTTCAGCTTTGGTAGCGGGTCGGCAGCTACTTCAGCAGACAGCGAAGCGACATGTTGTCCCATGGCCGGCAACTCCACATCAAGCAATGCCAGAGATCCAAGACTAACTCCACCCATAGACTGCAATTTAGACCACAAGATAGGTGTAAATGTTCCATCCCATGGGAATTGATCCTGGTATACCAAACAATCCATCGATTGTAGAAGTGCCGCTTCTCTAGTGGCACTTACAAGTGAGAATCTTGTTTTAGTTGGAACATTCGACAAAATGGAGAGATCCCGGAATCCGCTCTCCAGAATAATAGTGGGCGAAACAGATCGAAGAATGTCGAATTGCCTCAGGGACTCGAATTCATTCGCCAAAAATGGCAACAGTTCGGCTTCCTCGTCAGTAATACGGCTCTCCAGGGACTCTATTCCCGTGATGAGATCTTTAACCAACCCATCCGTTGCAACAACACCGTCTCTGATGATTTTGTAAGCCTGCTCGAGAGTCTGCTGAGCTTTCGACAAATCAACAACAGAGGCTCCAGCCTTCCATCGTAAATTATCAAATCTAGCGCCCAGTCGGTCAAGTTCAACGGACCGATCAAGAACTGGCTTGTCAGGAATAGGGATTGGTCTCATCAGATTCCAGAGCGATTCCATACTCAAACCGGTACTCAGTTTGAATCCGCCATCAAAGTCGTCCTCCAATCTTCCCAGTATGTAGGTTGAAAGCTGGCGATTGTTATCGGATTTCGCAGCCAAGATCTGTTTCCCTAGGAGCGCTGTACCCTGTGCCAAATGGGCCTGGAAGACGGCCTCATCAAAATCACTCTTTGTCGCAAGAGCAATTGTGCGGTCCATGTAGTATCGAATAGCTCTAATGAACTGAGTACCCTGGTGTAATCCATTAACAATTTGATCAATGTTGAAGGCAGGCGTGTTGCTTACCTCCCAAGTATCATGAGACAGCATTTCGAGGCCGAAAAACTCAGTCATAGCAGTCAAAATTGAAGAAACGAACGTAGCCAACTTCACAGTAGAGTCCTTCGACACGGCTGCCACACGATCACTAATGAGAGATCTCTGTAGTCTATTTAGAGAGATCAATTTTGCCGAGCGAGCCTGTGTTTGCTGCGAGTCGAGAATGCTTTGGATGTGATACAAGTGTCGGTATGTATCATAACGAGCTGCATTCCACCTAGCCAAATCAACCGAGGGAAGCATGTTGCTGACAGTCATATTGTTAAGAGGGTGTAATGGCTATGTTAATGTCAGCGAATGAACCAACTTCAGTTACAAAAAGAGAAGAAAGTCTTACCTGAGCATTTGCCAGGGCATCCGAGGCAGCACCAGCCAGGTTCGAATACAACTCTTTGAGAGATAGCTGTAATCGCGATCCAAGCGGCGATTGTAGAAGCGTCAAAAATTCTTGCACCAGGTTTAGGTATGAGGCCCGTTCAGTTGTCATCGAACTGACGAATCTTGGAAGGCGAGCAACGTCCTGGATAGAGAGGTTCTCCAGAGAAACTAGACTGGCCTCCGGGTCAACACCCTCAGATAGTAGTGACTCCGAATATTCAGTGGATTTGAGGTATCGTTGGAGAGAGCTCTCAACATGCGACATCCTAGCAAGGGACGCATCTAGGACCGGCGGCGGAGTGAAGATGTGAATCTCAATGGCACGGTTCCTCATAGCACGGGAAAGCTCACCGTGGCGAGGATCCATGGTCAAGAAAATTCGGAACTCAGGATGAGGTTTGACAATCCTAGGTTCTCCTCCAGGGCCGCAGTGCTCATTGATGCTGAGGAATCCATTGGGCTCAAGCAACGAGTTCAATCGATCCAAAACGGAAGCATTGCACATGTTGGCGTTATCCAGCACCAGCCACTGGCCAGTCTCCAAAGCCTTGACAATTACACCATCTAGCCACTCGAATCGAGGATTTGAGAGCACCAGAGGGCTGTGAAGAATCTCTAGAGCCCGAGAAAGCGAGAGGGACACTTCAGAACCGGCAGTAATCTGCTGGAGCAAAGCCTCTATCGTGGTTCGGATAGTGACGATGCTGTCACTATCGCCATTGTAGTTGTCGAGCTGGTGAAGCAGCTGTAGCACTTCACTAGGGGCCTGTGCAGGAACAACTGACATGACTGAATCCTGAAGAAAATCTCTCAGGTTCCGGAGAGTGGCATTGATCTCTCTCAGGGGATCCGCTTGTTCAAAGCCACCAACCAAATCCATGGTATCAATGTCTGCGTTCATGGGGAACACGATCAGGGGCTTTCCGGCGAGTGCTGCAACATATTTCAACAGCACAGACTTGCCATATCCTGAAGGGCTGCTGAGAATACAAGGGATATTCTGCTTCACACAGAGCATAATA
The DNA here is from genome assembly GCA_003439915.1 of Trichoderma atrobrunneum. NCBI lineage: Eukaryota > Fungi > Ascomycota > Sordariomycetes > Hypocreales > Hypocreaceae > Trichoderma > Trichoderma atrobrunneum. The sequence goes on from PNRQ01000072.1 coordinate 123,735, forward strand.
GATTCGAGCTCCGGGAGCCTTGGTACAATGTCAATACTAGGAAGTCTCTCTGGCTGGGAGTTCAAGTTCCTGTCGAGTAAAGCAAGACCAACTTGACCAAATCGAGACCCGAGATCATGGTAGAAGTGGCGAGAGCGCGGTTGCCAGCTAATAACGTGCCGGAATATCTTGTCTACTTCAGCACGGTCGGCTTCAGTGCGGAAACGCTGCCTAATTACGATGTCAAGGAAGTCTTCAACATGGCGAGTCTTCAGGAGCGGGTCGGACGAGCTCAGTAGGTTGAGCCATCTAAGGACATCTCGGAGGTTGAACTCCCACGGACTACCTTGCGCACCAAAAGTCTTTTCGACCAGAAGATGGTGCTCAATCTGTGTTACAAATTGGATCAGCAAACTGATAACCTCAGCGGACAGCTGCGGGAAGCTGTGGCTGGCGATCAGTTTGAGATCATCATCTTTGAAGACATCGGCATATACAACGACGAATCGGTTGACGAATGAAGCGGGAAGTCCCTTACGGCCGCCACCCTGGTGGTGGGGATTTTGAGCTGCAAAGAGACGGAAGTTTGGATGGCGCTTGAACACTTGGTCGAGTTCAGAGATGTATACTTCACCACGGTGATCCAAGCAAGCGTTCAAACCCTCCAATACGGACTGAGAAGCAAGGTTCATCTCGTCGAGAAGAACCCATTCACCCTTTTGCATCGCTTGGAGGAACGGTGCATCTCTCCATGCAAAGTTACCTGCTTCTTCTCCCTCGACTGGGACATCTGTTCCGAAGAGGTCCATAAGGTCAGTTTGATCTGACAGGTTGATTCTGGTCAGCGGCCGGCCGCAGGCTTGCGCCAAGGCAACCACAAGAGATGTTTTTCCAACACCAGGGCTACCTTCTAGCAAGATAGGCTTTTGGGTTTGCATCGCTCGTATCACTCTCATGGCGTTTAGACGAGTAGTTGGCGCATGGAAAGCGAAATTTGAAGGATTAGAAGCGTCTGCTGTCCGAACTGCGCTGAATCCTCCAATGGTCAAGTGAGATTCTGTGACGTCGAGTTCAGGTTGAGTCTGATAGGTAGCAGAAACATCCCGGCCAAGAAGTTGACCCAGCTTATTCAAACAGTCTACCCGTTGGCGGTAGATCGCGTTGATATCTGTTGCCAAAATAGCAGATGGGTTGGCACCCAAGCTATCAATAAAGATGGCAGCAGCTCCATGAACTATTGATAGCACGACATCCTGATCTGATGATGCATTGATGAATTGAACCCAAGCGAGAACCTCTCTCACTGAGAATGGAGCAGTGGCCATCGGTCGAAACGTAGCGCCAAACCAAGCCGCAAACTGTACCACAGCTTCAGAGTAACTCTTGGCGGCCTCGGTCAACTTTGTCCGAGTAATGTCGTAGATGTCATCGCTCTCTGACAGCGGAGGAACCCAGATCTCGGTAAATCGGTTTCGAAGGGCGGGAGAAAGCTCTTTCTTGCCAAAGTCACCTCCGGGATTCATGGTGGCAAAGAATTGATAGCCGTCTACGCCGACGACGAATGAGTTATCCACTCCCTTTTCAGCTAACAGAAGCGTTCGCTGAGGCTCAAGAACGGAATTGAGTCGTTCCAGAACCGAATCGTCGGCCAATGAAATCTCATCGAGGAGAAAGAAGTGACCGCCTCGCATAGCCTCAACAAGCGCACCATCGGACCACTCGAACAAAGCCATGCTCCTGGTCTCGTTTGACGCAATTCTCTCTTTTGTCTGCTGGGGGATACCATCAAGGAATGCTTTATCGAGAAATTTGTATCTCTCCAACCTATCAGCTGCCGTGCCGGATACATCGACATTGCAGTGTCTCAAGACCTCGGTCATATCAGCATCCAGTGCCTCAATGATGGCGCCCCTGTTTCGGATAGGACGTTGAGAACCAATGATATCTCCAGTCTCTGTATTCTGGTGGGCATTCACAATATGCAATTGTCTACCAAGAATCTCCGCGAGCAGCTGGACAACTGTTGTCTTGCCGCATCCAGTTTCACCAACCAATAGAACCGGCTCGTTATTCTGTAATGCTCGAGATACCAGCACATACAGCCTCCTGATTGCGTGGGTCCAAACAACGCCTTGCGCATTGGCCCGATCAGCGATGTGCTTTAGCTCTGGTGCCAGTTCTGCGGAGTAAAGGTCCTGGGGATTAAGGCTAACTTTGAACACCTTTTCAATAACCTCCTTGACAGCTGCTCGTTCTTCCTCGTTGCGAACTCTTTCGGCCAAAAGCATGAATCCATGTGCGGCAATCTCTTCACGTGTGTCTGCACTTCTGAGAGCCCATCGAAATAGATCTCGAAGAGTGGCGAAGCTGTCTTTCTGCTCAAAAAGTCTGCTGGTTTGACGGAGTCGTGATAGTTCCTTGTAGACATTGACAATACGCCTACAATCGGGGGGTGAGGTATTGCGGCTTCGCTGCTGAAGAATGTATTCCAGTTCGTCTTCGGGAATATCGTCGAAATGAAGTTCGAGGAATCGATTTCGGAACGCCCTAGACAACACTTTTCTGCCTCCATAAAGACCAGGAGGATTCTGGGTAGCAAAGAGAATAAAGTTCTCGTGGGGCTTAACAACCTCCTGCGTCTCAGGAATTAACAGCTCGCGGTTATCATCAAGTAGACGATTGAGAGCCTCAAGTACATCAGTCGGTGCCAAGTTCAACTCATCAAGAACAATCCAGTGTCCCTGTCGCATGGCCTGAACGAGAAGACCCTCTTGAAAGCGCAATTTCCCATCTGCCCCCGAAATGTAAGTGCCCAGATATTCTTGAAGATCAGTGTGTTCGTGGTTATTGATTCGGACGAATTTATTTCCGGTGAAGTTTGCCAAATACTCAATCATACTGGTTTTACCGGCCGATGTAGGCCCTTGAATCAGGATAGGGAAGCGCCTAGTAGAAGTTGCTCGGACAAGATTGAGAAGATTTCTCTCCACGTAAGGAGTAATGATGTAATCGTCTCTCTCGATGGGTGTCTGCTCGCCTTGGAAGAGCCAGTAATGTCGATCCCGGCTCTGGTTTTGAAACTTGACATATTGTCTACCGTCGCCCGGTTGCTTTGGAGGCTGGGATAGTAATGACTGCGGATTTCCATGCTTGTCCAGAAGGTGGTGATAAATAAGCGGCAGAAGCATCTTCTCCGAGTTTCGGTCCAGTAATGTCAAGAAACCCATGGAGAATCCCTCATACATTGCTCGTCTTAAACCATAAAAGGGGGCTATCATATTGACATAGCTCAGCACTCGAGTTAGCGTACGGAGACTGAAGTGAGGAACTTCATTCGCTCCGTCTACCAAACGCTTCTCCTCTGCCATTCGCTTCGTGTTGAGATACAGGCGTGCGATATCATCTCCCACTTGGTCATTCTTGTTGCTGCCATTACCCAAGTATGTCTTGATAATGGTAAGGAGATCCTTCAAGTCCTTATCGGGGCTTTTCACATAAAGCTCAGTAAACCTGGATCGAATACCAATAGGCAAATCTCTTTTTCCAATATCGGTCGCTGGATTCATTGCACCAAATATGCGAAAGTTTGGATGCGCCACAATTTTTTCAATCTCTCCCGTTTCCGAGAGAAGGATGGAAGGTCTCTCGTTGGGTCCGGTCAAGAGATCTGTAATGCTCTCAAGGGTATCTGGTGAGGCTAGGTTAATTTCATCCAAAAGAACCCAGTCGCCATTTCTGACGGCCTTTACCAAATTTCCTTCCACAAATGAGAATGCAAAGGCGTTTCCACCTGAAATTTGTATATCAAATTGCTCGAGAGTGCGGGCAAATTGATCCCATCTAGGCTTGAGTTCCAGTAGCGTTTGCAGCTTGGACTGGGTCTTCCGTCTCTTTGTCGGTTGGGAATCATCCCCGTTTCTCGCCTCGGCCTTTTCTGAGTGAGCCCGCTCCAACTCAGACACAATTTTGAGAAACATTTTAGGAGCCTCCCTCCACAACTTAGACAGTCTTGACCACTGTCCTTTGGCAAGGCATTTTCCGACCTGCTCAAGATACTTTTGGTTTTTGGATGCAGATATTCCTGTTGCTGAAAAGAGATCTTCGAATTCCTCTTTCAGGGGCACCGCAAGACTTCGGACGTTGACGGGCTTGAAGCCACCCAAAAGGTCGCCCACCTCACTTTGCTGTGAAAGATTGACCGCGATAAGCTTATGACCAAGCGACTCAGCCAGCTGCTGAACGACTGTCGTTTTTCCTATACCTGTCTCTCCGACAAGAAGAACTGGTTCGTTGAGCTTGACAGACACAGCGATCTGTTCCAGGAGCTTCTTGGCATGCGAAGTGCTTGCAAAGGGTCGTTTTGACTTTTGCAGCCGGTTCACTGTCTTCTTCTTCCGCAGCTGAACTCGTCCAATGCTGAATTGAACATCATTCTCTTCCAAAGGGGGTATATTGGCAGTCAAATAATGGTCTGCCCGTTCTTTGGACAAATGCATCTCTTCCGCAATGGCATAGATGAGTTGTTTGGAAAGCTCATCATCTGGACAGCTTCCCACAAAACAGTCGACCGCTTCCATGAACATCCAGTCTCGTGTGGTCTCGGTTATTGGTTCATCTCCAGTCGTTGATCCTGCAGCTAGCAGGCACTCCTGTAGTCGCCGGCACCACTTTAACAAATCCCTGAGGTTCATCTGTCGATCCATAAGTGCTCGTCCGCGGGATAATGATCGAGATCCACTGCTGACTTGAGTCAGACGGCCATAGACAGCGATTATGCCGGGAAGAAACTTGTGTAGAATAGGATGCGTCTGCAAAACCACTTCCTCTAGCTCTGGTTGAACCATGGGCTCCGTATACAAGGATTGCCAGAATCGCATGCCGACAATGCTGGGCAGATTTTCGCGTCCATTCATACCCATTGATGTCCTCACGGTCGCAAAAAGACGGAAGCTATTCGCAGCCTTTATCCTCTCTCCTCGGCTCGGGATCAACAGTTCGTTCCGCTCAATCAGAGGGAGGAAAGTGCTGAGAACTTCGGTAGGGGCTCGGTCGAGATCCTCCACTAATACCCATCTGCCTTCCTTGATGGCTGTGGTTAGTACACCCGGACGCCACGAAAAGCTGCCCGGTTTCGAGTCCGTCGAATACAGGCCTATCAGCATCTTTGCGTCTGTTTGCTCGTTCAAGTGCAGCGTAACCATGCTGGAGTACATTCCGAGTTGCTTGGCCATCTCGTGGACCAGCGCCGTCTTTCCAACACCCGGCAGGCCATGAAGAAGGATAGGTTCGGGATTGCGGATCATGGCAGCGAGCCGTTCGAGATTATTAGTAGTTGTCGCAGTCATAACAAGATCCGATGGGCCTCCAGTCGGTACGGATGGTCGCGGGAGAACGATTTTGCCATAGGACACTGCATGCTGAGTGAGAGACTGGAGTAAAGGCTGGCAATCATCTTCGGGGTCCTGAGCATATCGCTTCACCTGCTGCCGTAATGCGATGATCCTCTTGGCGCGGGCTTGTTCATGCAGCGACAAGAATCCATAATCCACCAATGCACCGTCAAAATCAGCTGTGATAGCATTCGCACTGCCGACGTGTGTTTCGATAAGCGACTCAAGCTTGAAATCGGAGGCGTGGAACAGCTGGCAGAAGATGCGAATCGCAAGATATCTCACTGCCCGGCTTTCATGCGCAAACAAGCTCTGCAGGTACTCGGGTGGAATTAATGAGCTGAAAGTTCTCAGGTCGAAGCTGAAAAGTCTCCAGTATGTTAATAAAGCCTTCAGCAATGCATCTGCATCCAACCCCAAGGCCACTCCATCAAGGGTCGGCAGCACCAAGTGAAGCGATGGTCCCTGCGCCGCTTCCTCTCCAGCTCTGGCGGAACATTGAAGAAAAGTCGAGAGATACGGCGCAAATGGCAAAATCCTGGCAATAGCTGATGCAATTAATAATCGTCGTGGCCCGTTGCCGGCGTTGAGAATCCATCGTGCGCAAATGTCTGAAAACACATCTTCGAAATGCACAAAGATTCTCTCTGTAAGTGATGGTATGAGCGCGGCTTCTGATACAGCATCGAAGAGCTTCGTCGACGACTGATGCTTGATAATTTCAAGTAATTCAGCGGGCAGATGGTCCAATGCAGCCGCATCCTTCAGGAGCGACCTCCTCTGCCGAGAGACATCAATCATGGCCATGATTGTGCTCTGTGTCGAACGAATTTTCACCTCTCCTCTATGCAGCTGTCGCGTTGCTGAACTTTTTTTTTCTTATCGATGGATATGAGAGCGCCCGCCAACTTTTTTTTCCTAGTCGGGAACAAGGGTGCGGGAAGGAGGGGCACTCGGGGCTACGAATTTCCGGACCAATCAGAGCCCACCCAGACCAGCAAACTTGAAGCTTTCGAAAAACTTCATGACAGGCCATCGCACGACAGCCAAAGCGGTTCGAGTGATTAACCCCACGAAATTGTCAATTGCGAATTGCCCACCGCCGCCAATTCCTCCCAAACCATAGCAATGGCCACTCCGTGTCGGTTCGCTGCGCGCAGCTGCGCTCGCCAGTTGCGATCAGCTGCCTCTCCCCGATCCTCCGCACAAATGCTCCGAGTGTCATGCACAACGAGACGGTACAACTCAACCGAAGCCGCTGCCGTAAACCCCAAGATTGCCGACATTGTCGACCAGATCAGCAAGCTCACGCTGCTGGAGACTGCCGATCTCGTCTCAAGCCTAAAAGTAAATGACTAGCAAAGCACACGAGTGGCTGACCAAAGTCTGTCATGCCACCAAACACTCGACTAACATGGGATTTTTTTAAATAGAGTACGCTGAACATTCCCGACATGCCCATCGGTGGCTTCGCTGCCCCTGCTGCTGCCGCCCCCGCTGCTGCCGTTGAGGAGGCCGAGGAGGCCCCTGCTGCCCCCGCCGAGAAGACTCTCTTCACACTGAAGCTGCAGTCAATCGATGCCACCGCCAAGGCCAAGATCATCAAGGAGGTCAAGGGTATGCTGGGCCTGAGTCTGGTCGACAGCAAGAAGTTTGTTGAGAGCGCACCCAAGATGATGAAGGAGAACGTGCCCAAGGAGGACGCAGAGAAGATCATTGCCACCATGAAGGAGCTTGGTGCGGTGGTCGTGATGGAGTAAAGGAAACGAAAAAGGCAAAGAAAATATCGGGAGGATATTTGCATGATCTTTATGACACGATAGATGGTCGAGGTACATGTACAACAAAATATTGTGTATTATATATTCAAAGAAGAGAATTCTTTTTTCTATTTTCCCTTTGCATGATATGGGCCAAACGATTCTCGGTGTTTGTGGAGTCCTGTTTCCCAATTGCAAATGTATTTTCCCAGGACCATGAATAGTACAGAAATTCTCTGGGGTATCTCAACTCCATGCATATACCTAGGTAGTTTTCATAACCTCAATGTGTACAATGAAACACACAACGCCGCCCAATGCAGTAGTCAACTAACAGGACAAAAGATTCAATGGCCGTTGCCATTCGTCGGTGGTTGGTGGTGACACTGCTGTATCTCCATCTCCTTCGTGAAATCGTCACCCTCTTCGGTCAACAGGCGGTCGTCGTCATCGCCAAAGTCGCTCGTCTCCTCCCACAGTTTGTTCATCTCGGCGTCCTCTCCTTTGGGGACAGCCCAGATCCTCTCGCGCTCGCGCTTGTGTCGTTCTCGGTCCTCCTCGATCCGCTGCTCTACTTGACGCTTATCCAAGCCATGGGTCGCGGGTCGCCGCCGAGATTTTGACTCGGAAGCAGGAGCGTCTGTCATGTCAACGTCGCTGTTGGGAGATGCAAGGCCCAAATCGTCATCATTAGTACCGCGTTCCTTGATGACGTCCTCAATCTGCGTAACCGCTTGGTCTTCCAGAAAGCCCTTGTTCTGAAGGCCTATCAGAACCTGTTGACGCAGAGTTAGTCAAAGTCAAAGGCATCAAAAGACAAAGTAATGGCTGCTCAGAAGAGGAATGCACATGCCTTGCGGACAACTTTGACATTGGCGGCCCCAGAGCCATCATCGGGGGCCACAGCATCGACAACTCTGATGATATCACGCTGCATCATGCGGATATAATCCGAGTGGCCATCCCGCTGAGCCAAGTCGAGGAAGTGCTCAATAAAATACATGATATTGGCACGTGTATTCATGTTATTCTTTTATGTGATATGTGGTCAGCGTTGAAAGGGAAAAGGCAGAATAAAAACTCGTCAAGCTTCATCACCACCAGCTCAAACTCACCCGCTCTACTTGCTCCAGGATACATGAGTGCAGGTCCTCATCCATGTCCTTGTATTTGAGCGCATATTGGGCTGCTTTTTGCGCCGAAGCAACAGATGCGTTGAGATGCTGCAGCTGCGAGCTGAATCGCATGCGGACCTCGAAAGGATCCGCCATTTTCCGGGTGAATCCTCCGTCTGCAGGATTTGGGCACGGCTTTGTCGAGTCTGAAATGCTGCAGTGCGAGCGCAAGGCTGAGAGATGGAGTCCAAGGTGCGCCTCAGTGTGGCTTGCCCAGCTAAACCCGGGTCCTCGGTGAAGGCCACCTATTAAGTCCCTGTGCTGGAAATGATAGAGCCACTGTTTTACTAACCAGATTTAGTAAAGCGCGCGGAGATGTAAACCTCATTGCGTTAGTAGCAAGTCTGAAAATAGCAAGTACACCGACTTACATAGAAAATTATATGCATTCTATGTACCTACAATTGCAAAATTCCAACACCAAAAATTAACATCACAACGCCAACGGCAGCTTTATTATACGCCAGCAGCTTTAACGCTTGCAGCTTCAGCGCTTGCATAACTACAGATTTATATAGCGCGCTTAAGTAGCTTCAGCGCTCTTAGGCAGCTGTAAACAGCGTCGGGCAGCGCTCTCGGGCAGGCTCGCGCAGCGAAGGCAGCTTCAACGCTCACACACAGCTTATACAGCGCGCTGAATTACTCAAACTCAAGCACACTCAGAGGCAGAAGTAAAGTAAAAGGTACATTGAATTACATAGAAAGCCTTATACAAATTAAAGTATCTCCTATGGTTATACTGTACGCTTTACTTAATCTGGTTAGTAAAACAGTGGCTCTATCATTTCCAGCACAGGGACTTAATAGGTGGCCCTCGGTGAAGAGAACCGCCACAGCGCTAGTCTAGATCAGCTTGCAGGTCGTGCTCCGTATTACTGCTCCGGGCTTTGATGCTCTATTGATGCTATTGTGCTGTGCCACTCCGGGGCCAATATTCGACTGGCCTGGACTGGACTGGAGCCTTAATTTGCCCGCAATGCCATGCAACCTACGGGAAAGAGCCGGGACGCTGCATGGCCCCCGATCTAGGCGATGGACCCGAAGTCGCAGCTGGGACTGACGTTTCCAACGGTTCAGCCATGCCGGGAAGCCCCTGAGCTCAAGCACACGCGAGCCTAAAGTGCTCCATACTTTGCATACAGGTGATCGGAAATGATGTTCAAGATGAGGTGTGGCTGTGCATAGTGCGATTTATCATGTTTGCGCACCCGGAAAGTAACTTGAACCCGCCCTATTATCTCGGCCAGAAATAACCCTGATACGAGATGCTTGCTAAGCCGCCGACAATATAATGCTTCAGCCGCCCGGCTTCTGCCTGGATACTATCTTATGATTAAATCCTCGACTCTCCGCACGACAATATCTGAGGCGAAAAGAAATAATGTTATTCATATGATACAAGCATCAAACCTGTAAGAAGGTTCTTGCTCAAGTATTTTCTCAACATCGTGAAATTGTCCCTGAAGTCAATCGCCCCGTGTGCGAGTTATACAATCTCGCCACTCAGCAGACGGCAGAGCCCTTTCACACATCATGATGGGCCCCTGGAAATTGTGCCGTATTGTCTGGCGGCTGTTCTTGTCGATCCTCAGTGCTTGGTTGCTTTTGGCCCTGCTGTGGGCGCTTCTTCCCTTCCCTTCCGGTGGACAAGACATAAACAACGGCGCCGACTACGCGACCAAAACCCTTCTCGGAGGCAAGATACTGCGTCGAGTATACTGGTAAAGACTTTCGAATCAAAATGAATCAAGTTCGAAAAGGCTAATCTTGTCACCTTTACAGGAAATACGCACAGGTGCCCGATGGTTCCCGACTGGGCTTTGCGCTTGACTATCAGCTCAACATCTCCAGCCGCACACTTGCCGTCTCAGGGCTGGAAAAGCCTATAGACATATTTCGCCATGCATCGGCTGAGGAAAACGGACACACTGAGGAAGTATCTGCGACCGCACGAGCGGGTGACACGGATGGCGCGAATTTGCCATATTTCCCAGAAGCAGACGCACTCCTGCTCTTCTGGCAGATTCACCAAGAGTATGCGACTGTTCCACTCAGACTAGTATGGTCGACACAGGAAGCGGAAGATGTGCGAAAGTTTGATATATTGCTTAATGATCAGGGACACGGAGAAGATGCGCTTTTGTCTCTAACGATGAAGGGGGACCACATCTCGACACTCAGAGCCAGCTTCTCACCAGAGCCGCGTTCTTCATCGCCATCCAGCACGTACCCTCTCCGCGCTGCAATCATACGAGCACTCGCTCCATTCTCAATCTTGCTCGCCGCAGTTTTTGGACCTCTCGCGGCGCTGTTCGGCTTTCTGATGTCCTGGATGTTCAAGGGGATCTGTCTTGGACTCGTAGTGTCGGGTGTAGTAGCGATCTACTTGCGCTACTCCGGGAAACGTCCCCATGAGCTCGTTGATATGCTTGGAGATGAACTGCAGAAGGTGAGAGATTCTGAGACGATGAGAAAATGGAGAGAACCGGATAGTGCTGAAAGAGGAGCGGCGGGTATTCCGGGAGAGCAGAAGAAAGCTTCCACTGAAACAGGCGACAACATTGTTTGATAATGACTTCTTTGAAGGTAATTTAGCTGACTTGAAGCCTGGCATTAACATTTCTTATACATACCTATTCATCATATATCTACTAAGTAGGTGGGTAATGTAGTATCACCAAAGCCCCTAGTACTTTCGCGAGAAGTCCTGAACTCGTCTTCAAGTAACTTAGTATCGGGCTCTTGCCTCTCCCAATAAAGGATACCTGCTTGACTCAATAATCACAGACAAATAGAGTTGAACAAAGAAACGATACCATTATCTCAAGTGTTTGTATTATTCCCTAGCACATCACAGCGACTTCAGGCTGGTCTACCTTTAGCTTACAGTGGGTGCACAGTACTAGCCACATGTGGCGCCCATAATAGGTAGGCAGTCCGTGCTCGAAACAAAAGTCCTGAAATGAATTCTTGAAAAGGACATACACTTCGTTTTCATTCTGCCTTGTAATAAGAATAATAGTATCAACTTCATGATCGATCAGTATAATCGGCTCCCCATAGTATCAAGATTAGTACAGTAGTGCCCGTCAATCATCGTCCGTCCTAGTGGCGGCGAGGGCGAAAAAGTCCGGGGCAAAAAGCTCAGGCGTGAGCTTCGAAAGCGATGAAACATCGTCGGCTGAGCCATTAATTCATGCCCTCCCTCCCATTCAGCTCAACTGAGTCGGTCAGCCAAATCCAGGAGCCCAACACTTCCGTAGGCCGCCGTGTTCACACACACCAAGAAAGATCCTTGTTCTCTTTCTTTTGCTTCCTATTTGTCCCATTTGACGATCCCGCTGGGCAGCAATCGTTACGGAGACAACCGTTTAAAAAGGGGGGAGGGGGCCAAAATGGCACTGTTTTCGGGATGGGCTCTCACTCGTCGTTTTTCTTATTTAAACTTGGACCAACTTGAGATGTGAAATAAAGTCCCAACTTGACCAGTTCTTTTTATTTTTTTCTCTCATCTCCCTTTTTTAAATAAAACCTGCCAGCCTGGCAACGACTTGGTTCACCAGAACTCTTTCTCTTCTCTCACGACCCTTCTTTTCGTTGTTCTTTTTCTTTTGGCCACCTGTCACCGCTAGTGCAAGTAAACTCTTACTCCTGGAAAACCAAGACCAAGACCAAGACCAAACAGACAAAATGTCCAACCACCTGGCTCTCACGCATCACAGCATGCCCCAGCCGCCTCAGGACCTGACCATGGCGGTCTTGGGCTGCGGTAAGTCTTTAAAATGAAATTTTTAAAAAAAAATGAAGCCTCGCATCATTGCTTCAAGGCGTCGTTTTGACCATATTTTCCCGGGCTCATACGAGATGCTTTTCTCTTTGTAGGCACCATGGGAATTGCCATCCTCAACGGCATCCTCACCTCCCTGGTCGAGATGCAGGGCCCCAAGCCGCTGCAGTCTGGCGCCTCCACGCCCTCAGAAGAAGTCCCGCGCTCTCTGCCCTCTCGCTTCATCGCCTGCGTGCGAACCCCAGAAACTGCGAAAAAGGTCAAGAGCGCGCTGTGGGAGCACTCGTCCATCCTCAAGGTCGTCCGCAAGGACAACCTCGCCGCCGTCCAGCAGTCCCAGGTCATCCTGCTGACCTGCAAGCCCTTCATGGTCAAGGAGATCCTGGGCGCCCCCGGCATGGCAAAGGCCCTGCACGGCAAGCTCCTCATCAGCGTCTGCGCGGGAATCACCGTCGAGCAGCTGGAAATCGCCCTGCACGGCGCCCGTCCCGTCCAAGGACCCCGAGGAGGACGGCCGCTGCAGGATCGTCCGGGCCATGTGCAACACGGCCGCCCTCATCAGAGAGTCCATGACCGTCATCAGCGCTACCGAGCCCCCCCTGCCCCTGGAGACGGAGCTGCTGGTCACCTGGATCTTCAAGCGCGTCGGCGATGTCGTCTACTTGCCCGCCCGCTACATGAACGCTTCAACGGCCCTCTGCGGTTCCGGACCTGCGTTTTACTCTCTGTTCCTCGAGGCTGCCATCGAGGGAGCCGTCGCCATGGGTCTCCCCCGTGCCGAAGCAACCAGGATGGCAACCCAAACCATGCGAGGAACGACTGGTCTTATTCAGAGCGGAGAGCACCCGGCTCTTCTCCGCGAGAAGGTGTGCACTCCTGGAGGCTGCACCGTCAGCGGCGTTCTCGTACTGGAGGAGGAGCGTGTGCGTGGAACTATTTCCAAGGCCGTGCGGGAGGCCAGCTTGGTTGCCAGCCAGCTTGGTAAGAACATTCAGGTTGCTACCGTAGCTCCCAGGAATGACGTTCATCAACACTACGACGAGTAAGGTATTTGGTCTGAGGAGGTACAGGTGTTTTCCCATTTAATGATTGTTTTAATGAAGAGGGAGCATTTAGCATGTCTTGCTTGCTCGGGTTGCCCAGTTATACAATAGAATACATAGAGTCATTGTTTTTCTCCTAAAGCATCGTATCAAGATTTCCCCCCAACGCCTGCTATTAATTTACCTTGTCAACCGTCTACTATCAAGCTCAGTCTTGATATGCCGCAGCCTTCCCTTTCACGCGTCCTCCACTCTGGCCTTCTTGCTGGACGTTGCCTCGGCCAAAGCCTCACTCGGTTTCCGCTTTCCATTCGATGAGGTCGAATGCTTCATGGCACGATCATGGGCTGCCAATATCCTAGCATACTCTAACTCAACGCTTCCTAGCGTTTCTGACAGTTTCTCGATCCTTTCGCCAACATCTATCTGGGAAAGAACTTCTTTGTTATGGCGATATAATCGCTGCTTAACAATGAGCTGCCACAGCTTTTCTTTATGCTTGTCCGCAGCTGTAGGAGACGGAACATAGTCGTCCAGTGACATGGTTGGACGAACTGATATTGGGAGCTGAGACATCAAGTGCATTTCCAGAACCCGAGAAAACTGTCGGGGCGCGATCTTGGCCTGCAGCCGAATCTTCTCGAGATCATCTCCTCCAGCGATAAGTCGGGGCAGGGGTCCTGATTTAGGGACAGTCACCTTGGTATCAAGGCGAAGCTCTCTGAATTCGGGCATGCTTCGCAAAAAAGCCAGGTCACAGTTGTCTCGCAAGTCGTCAAAAGCTTCATTGGGATTCTCAACTGTGAACTCGTGTGTCTGAGGGTGGTCGTGGTAGTACTTGAAGACTGTGTTGTATAGACGCGCGCCACTTCCCTTGCCCTGAAATGGTGGGAGAATGATAAACTGCGAGAGCCTCGTTCTGCACGGAAGCTGAGACAGGTCCATATCACCAGTGGGTAGCTCCCAAGTATCCGCTGGGGAGGTTGGCGGTGTCGGTAGTGGTGGGAAGTAAAAGAAGCGGTAAACTGTGGCGTAACCCGCAAAGGTGTAAGAGCTCTTTTCCGCGTCATCAGCGGACTTTTGCTTGCGATAGAGGAAGAAGAAGGTCCATCGATCAGCGTCTGATAAATCCAACTCTGTCGAGTCCGACTCTGGATCATAGCCGATGTAGCTGCCTCCTTCGATGAATAAGGGAACCAGGATTTGAATTCGGCTGTTCAACTGTCTCACGGCAGGGTCGACAAGACTTCCTTTCCAGATCTCATACTGGCCATCGGGACCCTCGAACGTATCGTGCAGTGTTCCAGGAGGAGACCAGTTATCGCCAAGTTGTTGCGAGCTGCTATCAAAGTCTGACCCCTTAACGAAAGCAACTACACCAAGGTTAGCAGCTGCTGGTTAAAGGTAGAGTATCCCAACGTCGAGTAGCGCAAACCTTTTGGCAGATGGCCTCCCTCTTCCAGAACTTCCACAATATCGGTGGGCTCCTGCTCGCCAACGGGCTTGAACTTTTTGCTGTAGGCAACCCGCAGGTGCGGGCGCATATCATTGGCACGATATCGCAGGTGGATCTTCAGGTCCTTGTAACCAAATATTTTCTCGTCGTCGCCAAAGATGGGATACGTGAACTTGGGGTTGAACGCCGCAATGGTCTTGAGGCCCGATTTCGACGGCGCCACGAGACTGATGTTGAGCGCCTCGTTGGCATCTTGAAGCCCTGTTCCGCAAAAGTTAGAAAGAGAGGATTTGCTGAGAGCAAGATGGATCCTTACACTCTTCGAGGTCAGGAAGACCAGCCATGGTCAAAGGGGAAGAGAAGAGGCGCTAGATTTCAAAGGTGCAGTGAGGTAGCTGAATTGCGCAAAGAAATACGATTGTAGAGATAGAGAACCTCTCTAATCATCCAATCAAAAAGAGAGAAAAGAGGAAAAGAAAGGAACGAGGCCGTGTTTGTCGCAACGAGGCTGGTCAGCTGCAATTCGCACCTTTGGCACTAAAAAGCAGAGCGCGTCTGCAAGCATCCTTGTAACGCGATTCAATTAAGCTGCTGCAGCTGCTGCTGCGTTGGTACCTTATATCCAAGGCATGAAAATGAGCGCCAGGTACAGAAGTACTTGAGTACCACCCTTTGTTACGTCACGCATGCTAAAGTCAAGTCACCTGGTGGGTCTGCGAAACCCATCCAAAGCATCCCGTAACTTGTGTGGACATAATCCGGACTTGTCCATACAAAATCACCCAACACCGGCGCCGACTCGTTAATTGTCTTACGTGCCTTGCAGCAAAGCCTCTTCCAGCGTCGAAACGCCCTGCAGCTGCATCGCCATCGCCGTCTTTGTCTTGCAGCATCCGTCATACGAGAGCGCATATGGCGTTCACCCCTGAACCCCCTCTTCGCCATGCCTGAAATCGCGAGCAGTCCAACGCCAGTTGGCTCTTTTGTCTTCTCGTCCTTTGCCCTGCTGCTGGTGTCGCTGGCAGTCCTCCTCATATTGCGCCACTACCTCCCTCTCCGAACCACGCCGGCCTTCTACACCGTCCCCATCTTCTTCGCCCTGTGGCTACCGTCGATTCTCGTTCTCCTGGTTCCGATAGATCTCGCTTCAAGCGCCATCACCGACGATGTGGCTTCGCGGGGCATCTGGTTGCCTCAGCGCGTGGTCCTGGTGCTGTGGCGGATCACATACTGGTTGACATTTTGTTTGACATGGTAAGGAGAGAGGCTCTGGATTCTAGACTCGACCGTGTGCTTGTCACTGTTTCTAACTCATTCCTCGCAGGTTCATCCTCCCCATCCTTGCCGAATACTCCGACACTGGCTATCGGGAGCCCTACGACAAATTTATGTACTCTCTCCGTGCCAACGCGCAATTCTATGCCATGATTCTGGGAGCTGGCATCATCGGCCTGGTTTATATATTCGCCTCCTACGAGTTCTCCTTTGAAGCTCTCAAAGCGCTCATTATGGCTCTTTCTTACTGCTGGGGTCTCATTCTTGCCATCTACCTGATGGGCCACGGACTTGTTGCTATACCAAGACACCTACTCCGAAGCGGAAGCATTAGCGGCAGGCTACGGCGATTACAGATACAGGCGCCTAGGGTGTATGAGAAGATGGAGGACTCTCTCACTGGTGTCGAGGAGATCGAGCAGCAGGTTTCAGAGCTCGGCCGCCGGAAAACCGGAAGTGCCGCGGCCTTTCAGGATTGGATCGAAGAGCTTCAGGAGATTGCCAATATTCCCGAGTCACAGCCTCGGTCAGGGCTTCTCGATTCAACGGCATCTGCCCAAGCAGTCCCACATGTCATTACCGAAAAGTATTTGGCCGACTTGACACGAAAACTCGTACGAGCACGGCACTCACGATCGCAATACGTTGGGGAGTGGAATCGATTGGTGCAAGAGGCTGCCAACCTTCAAACGATCCTGGACTCGGTCGCCTCCCAGAAACTAGATTTTGGCAATGTTTCCCCCCATGCCGAATTCTGGGATAGGGTAAAGATACTCACGCCGTATTCTCGATTCGTTTGCTATTATTACGTCCTTCCTTATACTCGAATGGCCTTTGGTGGGCTGTTGGCTCTAGCGTCTGCCTGCATTGTCTGGTCGGAAATTGTCAAGTTCGCCTTCCCTAAGCTGTCCATCATTCGTGTCAGCGTGATCCATCACTGGGTTGGCGACAAGGCCCAGGTCGGATTCGCGGGGCAGGTCATTTCCGCTTTTTGGATTTGCTACATGTGCGCTGCTGCTCTTTCGTCCATGACTGGGATCAAAGTATGGCGCGGACGGGCTCTTGTCAGGCGAAACACCGGACACGAAGCAGCATTCTGGTTCGCAGGGCAAGTGGCAAAGCTCAGTGTCCCGCTCTCATACAATTTCCTCACCTTCTTGTCCGCCGAAGTCTACCAGAAGACCATCTTCTACAACTTCCTTGGACAGTATGTCGATGTTACTCCATTGGGGAAATGGTTCGACAATCTCTTCCCCATCGCCCTCGTGGTGCCTGTCCTGGCTGCCACTTTCGGGCTATACGGCAAGGTCAAGCGGATATTTACAGGTGTGGACATTATCGAGGACGAGGAAGATAATCCTACGGGCTACGGCACTGGTAACTGGCGCGAAGGCCGTGATCTCATCGCTAGAGAATTAGGGGGCTCAACCCAACGACGCAGCGGCGCCGCAGCCAATGGGGCTTCGAGCCGAGCAGCTCCTATTCTCTCCATTCCGGCCATCCAAGACTCGGCTGCCACGCCGTCGAGATCACCTCTGCGATCCCCCGTCAGCAACAACCGTAGACTCGGCCAGACACAGCCCCGCTTCACCGACGAACCGCCCGAGGATGACAACATCTTTACGATTATCGGACATCGCATGAAGAATACGGTCGATTCATTCGAGACACCACAGTGGTTCCAAGATCTCGGACAGGGCATCAAGAAGCCCAAGTGGATGGGAGGAAACGATGCTGAGCCAGCCAACACCGGGAGTGGGAGCAATAACAATGACAGCGGGACCGATATAAGGAGATGGTTCGGAGGTGGTGGTGGCGATAGCCATATCCGCATTTGATTTCAGCAGCCTCTTGTTGTTATTCTTTTTCCGTAATTTCTCTTGACCACCATCTATTGTTCCGTCGGTCTATCTTGGGTATGAATGGCATGCCTTATTACCGCATTGTCATGGAGTTGTGGTGCTTAATACATCTAGGGTTTGGTGGAGTATATATATTTTTCTTCTAATATCCTAGAACCATAGATTTCATGTCTATTCTTTTTCTCTCAAGCGTTCAAATACCGCCTCCAGTGTTTTTCTTATTTTAGGGAAACCTTTGGTAGTGTCAATAATATATATATTAAGTTTTATTGCAATTTTGCATCGTTGCTTGCTATGCTATTTACGTATTACGTTTCTGCCAATTATTGAAGCCAACCCACAGCTTTTTCACAATCTTGCCGCCGTATGTTCGCCACCACCCCTGAAACTCAGTAGAATATCCACGCCGAAACAAGCAAAAAATATATGCCCGCCATTCATAAAATTCGTAAGAAAATAAATATCGTTACCGTTTCATCATCCCATGAAGAAAGCGCCAAAGAAGAAGAAAACCGTCGTCGTGTAATCATCACCTCTCTACGGAGAATTGAGCGTTTTATTGCGACTGTTCCAAGTATGCGTTTTACTCATCGTCCTCTTCCGCAAAGAATTCAATATATGAGCCTCCATCTGCTCAATGTCGCCATCAAGCTCCTTGTCCTCCTTCGCGTAACGAGCTTCCCTGCGTCGGTCATACCACAGCCAGAAGCCGACGATGATTACGGTGAGGGGAATGGTGATGATGAAGTAGACCCAGAGCCAGTTGGAGATGACGGGGTCGGCGCCCGACTGGAAGTTGAAAAAGGTCATGCTGAAGACGGAGGCGAGGTATGTGCCGGGAAGGAAGAGGGCGCCCATGAGGGAGATTGTCTTCATGGCGGTGCTGTCGCGCTTGCTTGCGTGTGCGATGCGGCGCTGCTCTCCGGCGATTTCGAGGTTGAGTCTCGCCTCTCGCTGAGAGATGATGTTGTACAGCTGGTAAAAAAAGGGGGACATAATTAGTATAAAGGAACTAAAAGAATATCAGGAGAATATAAAACTTACTGCTTCTCGCTGGACCTTCAATCTCTCCAGCGTAGTGTGGATATAATTCTCCAGCCCCTTAAGCTTGACCTTGTAAAACTCCAACCGCGCAAGAATGCTCCTATGCAGCTGATCAATCGTCTTCCTATGCGCAATCTCCTCGTCGCTCAAAAAGTCCTTTTTCCAATCCAGCCAGGAAACCTTGAAGCGCTCCATGCACAGCTCCATCTCCCTGACCAGCATGAAATATGCCTGGGGCCGCTTCCACATGACGTGGCTGTGACACTCGACCAAGTCGCGGTTCAGCCCGTCGACGGACAGAATTCCGTCCTGGAAGTACTGCTCCTCGGTGTCGACTTCGTCGCGCATGCTGACTGCATTCTCCAGGCGGCGCAGCCAGTCGCGCGCGTCGCGCTGCTTCTCGTCGTTGGCGGGCGAGAGGTCGTGGGAGAGGATGATGGTGGAGAGGAGCATCGGGTGGCCGACCTGGCTGTAGCACCCGCGCAGGTGTTTGAGCGCCTGGACAATGTCGGAGCTGGGCGTGCCCTTGATGAAGCCCGTGGTGATGCCGGTTCTGAAGGAGTAGGAGAGTATCATTTCCCAGCCGCGGGTTCGGCCCTTTTTGCGCACATCTGACTTTCGATGTACAATGTCTGTATTTTGAGAATTAGAACAAGAAAATAAATGCCATTTTATCGTCATCATTATGGTTCACAGGGGTATTTCACATACGGAGATGCGGATCTTCATCGTCCTGGTCATACGAGCACCAAAAGAAGGGCCCGACCACAGACGATGATTCTATGGCGCGGAAGGGCAGTTTGAGCGTCCTAGCCATGGTCATGTACTTGTCCTTTGGTAAGGAGATGATCCTCGGCATGAATGTGTCCTTGTGCTGAGCATCTTTTTGGATACTGGGTGTGCAAATGTTAGCATCTTGCGCTTTGTCAAAGTGTGTTGAAGTGCGTCGACATATGACTGCAGGGGAGGGTCCAATGTCAAATATTGAAAGGCGAATAACCAAATCAATCAGACATAAGGAAAAAAGAAGAAAAAGAAACTCACATGAGTCGAATGCCGCTCAAGAGTTTTGTGCCCTCGCGCATCTTCTGCGGCGGCTCAAAGGCGCCCTGATCGTAAAATGTTCATGTCAGCCTCACACTGTGACTGTCAAGCGCCCAAAGCTTCCATCCCATCCCATCCAACTTCACTTCATCCCATCTCATTTCGTCCCATCTCATCTCGTCTCATCTCATCTGCATCTGCATCTCCATCAATGCCTCTCAATCGAATAAAAGAAAAGACGGCACCCGCCACTGCACTCACCCTTCGGTTCAGAAAGTTTTCAAACTCCGACATGGGCAGCGGATGCTCCTCCACCGAATTGTAAAACGCATCCTATCTTCAGCATCAGCTCAACCGCCCTCGCCATCAACTCCATAAAAAAGGTCAAATGGACCTCTGAGATACTCACAGTGTAGTTGAAAATCTCGACATAGCTCGTCTTCTCCTCTACCACGCGACACTCATCCACAAAGAACTTGAACATGTACTCGTCCATCTTTGGCCCTCCAGCTTTTCAACTCCCTTCAAAAACGGGTAACCGCGCAATCGCCGCCCCAAAAGCCCCCCTTTGCGAAGTCCTCGACGTAAACCTCGAGCGTATCCTAGAGTAAATGGCAGGTAGATTCCAACGGTGCGAGATGGTGATGACCGGCAATTGTCGTGATGGGTTCAAACTGCGCTATATCGCCGAGGCCTCCGCCCAAACACAATGGAGGTCACGCTCGCTATGCCGCTTCCGCTAACGAATAAGAAGCAGCCGCACGCTTATAGAATGACAAATGGACAGTCAAGCCGATTTATCAATCACTCCCAATACAACGTCGAAGAAATGGGTAAAAAAGAAATAAAAATCCCCATCAAAATAATCATGTACTGCAGTATGGAATATCAATTCCCCACTTTCCCAGGTGAGAATAAAAGGGGAATCAAGCCATACAAAGTAACCGGATCAAAATAGGTTAAAAAGAGACGGGGAGAAAGAGTAAGAAAGAAGAAAGGGAAAAGAGACAAACGACCAGAAACTGTTTCGGGCAAACCCCCCCCAGCCTCGCGACTTCGGCTGCAGCTGCAGCAGCAACCACGCAAGCAAAAGGTCACCCCGAAAAGCCTCCATGCATCCACATAAGACGTGCTACCCTAAAAAAAAATATGCAAGCAGGGGGGAACATCTCAACTATCATAAACCACAAAAAGAACCCCACGTCAGCGAACCGAACCGAGTTCAGTGGCAAGCAAAACCCCTCCAGCTGTCAAAATAGAGAGAAAGTGGTAGAGAGACAGAGACGACAAGAGATGGAGCAATACTGTACACCAAGACAACATGGAATCAACAGACGGAGTTATCTGTAGACCGCTGGAACTGGAGCATTGATCACTCCCGTCACTCAATGTCACCACCTGCACCCCTACATAGCGGCTCCGCACAGGGGAGCACAGCACGGTCAAAGCATTGAACCTCGCCTCACACCTACATGTACCGAGTAAGCTACAGAATGCAACTCGGTATTACGGAGCACTGACTTTTAATCTATTCCACCGCCTTTCTCCGCCATCTCGCAGCATCGAGCATCAACAGCACCAGCTTTTCCGTTCCATCCTTGCTCCTTTTTTCTTTTCCGGGGGCGCTCTGTCGTTCTACAGCCAATTGGTAATGTGATGTAATGCACCAGACCCATGGAAAATCTCTGCATGCATTGATTGTACTTTCAACAGCATGGATATACGTGTGCTCCAGTACATGGTATGGCATGCACGCGTCAGACTCACTATTGTGTCTATGATATCTCGAGGCCACCATTAACCTCCTTTGCACATATGCCATGGGCATAACAATAATCATATTCCGTACTATTACTAGATGCTCAGGTAACACACCATGATAAATAGTAGGTAATAGTAGTAGGTATGTAGTATTACCAGTACCGAGGTATAATGAGGAGCACAAGCAATTGAACGTACGCCCTCCCAGGCTCATCTCCTTCAGCAGCGACAACTCTCACCCCCGAGACAGGCCAAGTATACAATATGTCTCCCCTTCATCCCCTCTTCCCGTCCACTCGTAGCCCAAAAAAGAAAGACAAGAAAAAAAGAACAAGAAACAGGAAGAGGATGAGCAAGAGGAAAGAAAAAAGCTGGATATACAGGTGTGTCGTATAATTGGCTACCGGGCGAGACGGTTTTTGGCGTTGCAGCATCAAAACACAGCTCCTCCCTCCCCCCCAATACACGTTTTCCAACACAGACTCCAGGTCGAAACGAGTCCCCCCAAGACCGATCAAACCGTCCTTCCCAAAGAGAGAAAGAAAACCCATCTCCAATGCAGAGCCCATCATCGAGACACAACTAAATAAATGGCCCATCAACCCGCGTCTTTTACATCCAAAACAAAACAGCCAAAGAGCAGTGTCCTGCTTTTTGGTTTTCCCCCATTGGATCACGCATCCACAGCCTCCCTTCGTCAAGTCGTCAACGTTTTCGTGTATGCCCAGATATTGAATGTTGATCCCTTAGAATTCAGTAAACAGATTGCCGTACCTGCAAGAACACCCAACTTGTTAGCCACAGAAGCGTTCCAAATACATGTATGGAGGAGAGAGAAAAGGAGCATCACTCACTCATCATGACCGCCCGGACCCCCGTACTTTTCAGGGTCCTCGGGGTATCGGTCAAACTGGCTGGCGTCGCCGGCTCCAGCCTTGACTGGCGGCGTATACGGAGCATCAATGTCTTTGCGCGCCAACCGGTCCCACGTGACTTCTGCAAACCACGGATGGTTCCTGACGTCTTGTGAGCCTCCAAACAGATTGCCCAATCTCTTGGTCAAGTCTGCCGTGATCAGCCGCTCGAGCAGGTTCTGGGCATCCGGGTTTATATACGCCGGGTACTTGACCTTGCCCTTGAGAATGTTTTCGTATATGCGCATGGGAGAGCCGCTGTCCCAGAATGGCGTGTATCCACAAAGCATCTCGTATATCAAAATTCCGAGGGACCACCTAGACAAGCACAATCAGTTTCGTCCATCCAAGCCCCAGATTACTATGACTTACCAGTCTACAGACTTGTTGTAGCCCTTGTTAGAGACTACTTCAGGAGCCAGATAATCTGGTGTTCCGCAGAGCGTCCATGTCTTGTCCGGCACCCGCTTCGCGAAGCCAAAATCGGTGATTTTCAGGTGTCCGTGCCGATCCAGCAGCAAGTTTTCGGGCTTCAAATCGCGGTAGATGATGTTTTTGGAGTGCAGGTATTCTAATGCCAACGTGGCCTCGGCAGCGTAGAATTTGGCGACCGGGTTGGGAAACCGCTGTAGTTGGGAAAATTCCCATCAAGTTAGCCAAAAAAGAGCTCATAGTCAAACCAAGCAGACACTTGACATAAAGAAGGGAAAAAACACTCGTGCAAAACAAGGGACAGGGGTGGACTCTTCATACCCCGGATTTTCTTAGCAGCGAAAACAGCTCGCCGCCCTCGACAAAGTCCATGACCATGTAGAGGTTCTTCCAGTCCTGAAAGGTACCCCACAGGGTGATGAGGAACGGGTGCTTGACGTCGCTGAGCATGCGGCGCTCGTCGTTTGTGTGCTCGACCTGCTTCATCTTGACCACCTGCGCCTTCTTCAGCACTTTGACGGCATAGAAACGCTGGTTGTGCTTGGACTGGACCAGGTGAACGCGCCCGAAGCTACCGGTGCCAAGCGTTCTCAGGATCTCAAAGTCGCCGAGCGAATACTTGCCCTTGGTGACGCGGGGCTGGGATAGCGATACGCTGTGGCCGTGGTGGATCTGATGATGCTGCTGGGGTTGCTGCTGTTGCTGTTGTTGGGGTTGGGGTTGCTGCTGCTGCTGCTGCTGTTGTTGTTGCGGCTGCTGTTGCTGCTGGTTATGAGGAGGATCGAGCTGCATTTCCGACGACAAATGCTGCTGTTGTTGTTGCTGCTGTAGGAGCTGCTGTTGCTGCAGCTGGGCATTTTGGTCGGCCATCTGGGAGCCTACGGCAGCGGAGTTCTGATACGGCGAGGGGGGTAGCCGTTGGTCGAGCCGTCATTCTGGGGCGATTGATGAGGTTGCTGATGCTGGGGAGGTTCTGCGAGTCGTGGCCCGGCGCGTACGAGTGAGGCGGCTGAACGTTGACGGGATTCATGGCTGGCTGGCGGTCCGGGTCAGGAGCAGCGGTGGGAGGAGCGGCCGTGGCCGGGTCTCGC
>PNRQ01000073.1:0-146896 GCA_003439915.1 Trichoderma atrobrunneum
CCGTGGGCTCGGAGCCGCCGGCCAAGTCTGTGGGCGGGCAGACTCGCTTGTAGCCGGACTCGACGGAGAGGTTGAGGTTGCCGCAGCCGGCGCAGAAGCGGTTGCGGACGTTCCAGTCGATGAGAGAGCGAGCTTGGGCGAGGATGGCGGCTGGTTCATGAGATTAGTTGTCAGAACTACATCTTTTGAGTGAGGGGTGAGAAGTGAGGGGTGAGAAGTGAGGGGGTGAGAATGAAAAGTGAGCATGAGGCATGAGGATGAGATTCAAACAAGTCAAAAAGGATTTCCCCAACTCACCTTCATCAGGATCCAGCGTCATGGTCCGCACGTTGGTCTGTATCGAATACCCCTTAGCCTCAGCATCCTTCACAAACGCCTCGGCAACTTCCGCAGTGGCTCCCGCCGGCGTCACATCCAACGCAAAGTACGGCTGCCCATTGACAACCCCATGCTTGCTCGTCTCGAAATCCACCCCCTGCGGCGTATCCGGCAACAACCCCAAGAAAAGCAGCGTCGGGCTCGGCTTCGTCGAGTCAAACGCCGCCTTCTTCTCCTCGTCCGACTTCCCAAAGGGATCCGCCCCAATCAGCGGCTTCACATCGTTGAGCCCGAAAAACGCCAGTCGCCGCGCATTCTCAATCAGCGGGTTCAGGTCGCGCAGAGCTACAAATCGTGCCGCGGGTGTTGTGGCCGCCGCACGGATGAACTTGATGTCGTTGCGCAGGAACGAGAAGCGGTTCAGCAGCCCGCCGCCATAGTAGTTGATCGTCTCCTTGCCGAATCTGCGCGACAGCATGGAGTCGTCGTTGGCCAGCGAGGGCGGGCCGGGCTTGAAGACTTGTGACATTTGGTAACGAGGCCTGGGTAACCGGCAGGGCGGATTTTCTTACTATTTGATCAAGGAGAAAAAGAGGAAGAAATGAGAAAAGCTGTTTAGATGGCCTCGAGTAAAAAAATAAAAAATATGGAGAGTAAACTGTGGTGGTTTCGCTATACGCCTTTCGTGGTTGCGATTTATAATGACGTTTCCCCCTAGCTTATTCCCTTTCCCTTGATATCCGGCTATCGTGCGTATTTGCCGCTTCTAGCGTCCAGATAAGCGTCGGTTTGGTCGTCTTTGTGTCGAGCTTTGGCAATTCCATCCGGGCTGATTAATATACATATATGGAATCTGCCAGAGTGAGGGGTTCCAGCGTTGCCGCCATTACTCATCACGAAGCAGACCGAAACCCTCGTCTTGAGATGGCGTAGCTTCGGGATTCGGAGTGTTTGGATAATTCTTGAAGCCCAAAAGCTGGGGTACCATGGAGTGGATTGCGATGCTTTTGGTCTTTCAGTAGGCTGACATCTGCAACGCCACTGCAAGCTAGGATCTGGGGAAGAGAAGGAATTGTCCAAATTGCATAACTGCGGCAAAAGGATGCATCGCTATTGGTTGGGGTTCGCCGCAGGATGCCGCAGTTTCGGTCTCGGAGTGCAGCTTTAGGATTCGATGCTAGGATCATTGGACTTTGAGGTGTGGTGGGTAGAAGACCCTTGACTCTTTTTATCCAACGTCCCGGTGGGCATTGGATCGATCGGTTCATCTTTGACTCGTTAGTGGTTGTGCAAGCATGAAGCGGGATTGAGACGACTGATGTGGGTTGTGACCAGATTGGCGTCAACCCGCACGCATCATCTAGTCCCTGTTTGTTAATATCTCGATCAGATTCACTCAAAACACTTGACGGGCATGACACATGTGCATAAGGTTGAGTGAGATGAATCGAGTAGGTGTAATGGTACTAGCAAGTACCTGCCAGAGCAAATCCCTTTTCGTAAGTGGCCTACGTGCCGGAAAACAACTATCAAGGTCCAAAACTGCCCATGTTTTTAGCCAGGTTTCATTTACCAAACTGCACCATCCTTCGTAAACTGGCTTGAGCTACTTGAAGCGTTAGCTTCTACAATGAACCAGTGACAATTCATGACAACTATACCCGCTGATCAGATATAGGCGTGTCTCAAACATATCCCGGACGATATCCTGAGGGAAGTCAGTATGAGATGCTCGAATTCGAGACTGCTTGTTTTCATGGACTTGACTAACCTACGTTGAGGTGTAGAGACTGCGGGAGTGGCAAGCAAAGGGGTTATGACGTGTCTGTCTTTCCAGTCTCAGTTGTTTGACCATACCATGTTTCTCAGAAATACACTTACAACTCTTCATCTTCATCATTCTTCCGAGGGCAAATTTTATTCGTCTCACTCGTTCCTTCTAGTTGGGCATTCGTATGGCGTAGAACCAGCCCTCGTCGGTGACGTACCATCGACAGTCACCTAGGTGGTCAATAGTAAATCGGTTGCGCTGGGTCCAATTACCGTCAACTTCGCGAACATAGTAGAAACGAGATGGGTCATCGTCCGATGGCTTGAACTCCTGAGGCTCGAACAACTTGTTCGCGTGCGCAAACTGAAGCTGCCGCACAGTTTCCTCTGCAGGGGTTCTCCCAAGACCAGACACATCGGGGATTTGGCCACCATTACCTGCTATGACGGGCATGCCGCCGACGCCAGGCACGCCCATCGCGGGAACAGTGTGCAATTGTTGAACGGGGATGGCAGCCGGAGCTGGCTGTCCGCCGATCATGACAGGCTGTTGGCCGACGAAGGGCTGTGGGACGACGGCAGGCTGCTGAGCAACAACGTAGCTTGGGTGCGCGACTGGGACGCCGGCAACAGTTGGCTGCTGGAGACGATAGTTAGCAGGTGGGTGAGTAAGAGATGAAGAGCAAATGAAGTTAACAAGACATGAGATGAAAAGAAAAAAGAGCTGTGTGCCAGGTAAAATAGGATAGGTAAAGGAGAGATGCCCCGAGACAACGAGGCAACTCATGGAGGCAGCCGAAATGGAGCAAACAGGCCTCTCAACATCATGGAGGCGAGCACATGCGATAGAAGAACAAGGAGAAAAACGCCAGTCGAGAGAGAAGCGCTGCGGGTCAACTTGCATAGTAAGTGTAGCCGTTGTAGTAATATGTCTTTGGCATCACAACGGAGCACGAGGCAGGGGCGGAAACAAACTGTACCGAAGGGAGACCGACTTGAACAGCAGCAGGCATGTAGCTCCCGTCAAAGCGAGGCACATAGACGTGCGGCATCGGGCCAAACGTCGTATCAGGCACGGGAGGCTGGAAGTTGATGCCAGCATGCATCGGGGCCGCGTTTTGGTAGTCGGCCATGGCGATGTTCAGGGGCTGTGGATGTCCGATGTTCAGGGGTTGCGGATGTCCGATGTAGGTGATTGCAGGAGGAAGCTGCTGATGCTGCGGAAGAGGAGAGAATGGGCCGTTGAAGAGCTGCGGCTGCGGCTGCGGCTGTGGGCGTAGGAAGTGAGCGGGCTGGTGCTGGCCAGGTGCAAAAGCTGCAAACGGCTGGCCGGGCAACTTGACGCTCTGAGTTGGATCGACGGCCGTGTGCCACTGGCCAGCTCCCAGAGTGCTGAAAGGCGGTGCACCGAGCTGAGGGAAGTTCTCGGGCTGGACGCTGGCGGTTTCGTCGGTCGAGGCCGAGGTCGGAGTGGTAGAAGTGGTTGGGATGGAAGAGAAGGGAGGGGAAGTAGAGGTGGAAGCTGGTGTTTTGGTGTTGCCTGAAGTTTGGAAGTGCACCTGACGAAGGGGCTCGCCTCCAGTCTTCAGCCGTCGGGGGGTCTTGGGAGACTTGAGGTCCGGTGCAGCTTCGGGCATTTTTGGGAGAGGCACAGCAATCTCAGGGAAGAAGGATTGAAGAAGAGAAATGGAGAAAAAGGTACGAAGAGGAAGAGAGGTGCGTTTGTTGCTGCAAAAGGGAAGTGGGCAGAGGGTGAAAGAAGCCGGAGCTGAGCTGGCGTTGTTGGCCAATTCACTTTCATCATCTGAAGACAGCTGCGCGTTTGTTTTTTATTCGATCCACACGCCGAATAAGTTTCACAGTTGCGTCCAACTAGTTGTTCAAACTCTTTGCCTCTGAGGAAGAGCTGCAGGCCCATGAGAGAAAGGAAGAAAAAGGGGAGACTATCACAGGCTCTTTGCTTGAGAAATGAAGCCCAATGCAACAAAACAACACTCAATAGCAAGCAATAGAGAAAAAGATGAGATGAAATCAGACAGGATGTAAAATATATACTCACATATCGTTGCAGAGACCACGCCTGCCCGTCATGCACCCACACATGCTGCTCCGGCATTGAGTCCAACGGATCTTCATATTCTGTCCACGTCCAGGGAAAACAAGGCAGACACATGTCGATTCAGGTAGTCAAACCAACAAATAGTTTCAACGGTTTAGGTTGGAAGCTTGAGAGGAGAATAACGAAGCGTAGTATTTTTCAGCGTTTTGTAGTGGTTGTTGTACAGGGTGAGGATTGAGCGGCGAAGTCGAGTGAAGGGGATGATAATGCCAGCATTGACCCTTTACACCGAAGCCAATCTCACTTGCTTGTTTGCCCATTGATTTGCACCGGCGACAATAGGTTCATAGTCAGTAGTTCGAGCTATATTTCCTCCATGTCGACTCCCTCCCGTCTTTCACTCACTCGAGGGCCACTTTCTATAGAGGCTGCTTTAGGCACTTCATTTTCTATCCAGCAGTTCAATTTCCTACCTCTTTGAGCCCATGTACCCAACACAAACATCACGAATCACTCAGCTGCATATGAACCCATTTCTTGGCATAAATTTTGTTCAAATTCCACCTTCATACACCCCTGTCCAGACACACTCGTTTTGAATCCAAACTTTGAAATTCATGACCAGACGCCCCCAGCCTATAACGTCTAAATGCTTCGCTGACCGGTTACCCGATATAATGTACAGTTCACTTTGGGGAGGAGAGATCATCTATCACCACCGTACAGATGTGTTTTTTTCTTCTTCTTCTTTCAGTCCAAACTCTCACGACACATCTGGCACTAGGCTTGAGGAGGCGCTCCCTGAATTATTTGTTTCTGCAATTCCCATGCCTCCTCTAGCCGAGTGTCTTTTCCTATCTTCAAAAGCCATTTTCGGGCCACCCATATGTGGTTGATTAATAGTGGTTCGTGTGTCGTCAGAAGAGTCTTCTTCATATGGTATTCGTTACAGGTTGTTTTTGATTTGCTATATTATTACAAGGTGGCGTGCTCGGTATGGGCATGGGCCTCTGGGACGGAGAAGAATGATTGTCGTACAACCTGTCCAGTATGCTACATTAGCCTTGTCATCTTCTTCATGCAATTATCATGCATGGTCAACTTACCGCCCAGGCGCCGGCTGCGGAGGCCACCAGACCGCCGGAAATCATCATTGGCCGAACACCCTTGGTGCTCTTGAAGACCATGCCACTGAGCCCACCAGCAGCAATTGTGTTGAAGGCGTCATGCTCACCACGCAGGAGGCCAATCAGAGAGTTGATGCAGTTGTATGTGATGGCGACAACTCCCGCATTGTTGCCCAAGAATGGGCCCCGCCTCGTCATGGCGTTGAGGACGGCATTGAGTCGCAACTTAGGGGGCTGACCGGATGATTTCCGCAGGCCCTCCTGGAATCCCCATGCGCCTCCTATGGACAGCGCCGTCAGGTATGTGATACCGGTGCCGTAGCAGAGGTCGTCGGTGAATCCTCGAGACGGCAGGACGGATTGGCCACCCGGCAGGTCGGACAGCGTTGAGTCTTCGAGTGTGAGGTATTCCAGAGTGTCTCTGTTCAGCCCAGCCAAGGGGTGCAATTGTGAAGGATCCGCAAAGGCCGAGCTCTGCAGAAAAGACTCGACGCCCGCGCCCTGGGTCGGGTCATAGAGGTTGGTGGTAGGAGGGGCAGCATCGGGGAAGGTCTGGGTTTGCTGCTGTTGAGGCTGGTGGGCGGGCTTGTTGCCTCCAGTAAACGCATTCCATAGAGAAGACATGTTGAGCGTCTGATTGTGAGTTGAGGAGGGCGAAAAACAAGCGCTGCGGGTGTCGATGACAGAGGGAACTGATCTCACAGAAACCTGTCGCAGCCGGAAGATCCTGTTGGCGCCTCCGACTTTCAAAAAATTTCGGGAAGAAGCGCAAAGTGGTCCGTGCGCGGGTCTTCGAATTCGGAGAGTGCAGTCACGTGGTGCAAATATTGGATGCGCAGAAGCTTGAAGAAGAATTGGATAGCAAATTTTTGGTATGGAGGCGCTTTTAAACGCTCAGCTTTCGGCTAGATAAGGCGTTGGACATAACTCGTACGTCCTGATTCACTCAAAGAGACGTCGACAAAAAGCCGAAGCAGTTCGAGTTTGAATGCAATGGCTTATCGTAGATTTACGGCGCAATGGCACATAGAAACGCTCTGTCGTCTGTAGTGTTTCCGCTGCTCGTACTGCCGAAGAAAAAAAACTTCCAACATGTACGGCATAGATCACAAAACAGAGGCCGAGATTCTACATCTCTCTTGATATGACAGTCCAAGAAGAGATTTTAATTTCTACGCGCACTCCAACTCCAGGCCTTTCAGCCCGCACAACCTGTCAAGCAACAAGAAATAAAATGACTATAAAAAAGCGAAGATATGTCGAGAGACACCCACAGTCACAGCCCTCTAGAGGCGTCGACTCGCGGCTGATAGGAAAAGTGTATCACATTCAATTTTGGAGGCCGGGAACGGAAGGAAACCCACAGAGAATCAGGTTAACCCTCAGCAAGCCGCTATGCGGAGCCGCCGTTGTGAATTATTAGAACATTTGACGATGTAAGAATAACCCAACTGATGATGGGAAAAGGAAAAAGAGAAAATTCGCAAAGTCTGGCAGCGAAGTTCGAGTTTTATTCTTGCTCGGGAGTGGAACCGTGCGCTAGCCTGTATTTGGTTAAGCAAACGCTTGGATTGAGCTCTCGAGGAGCGGAAATTCAATTTGCCGAGACTGCTGGGCACGTCTCTATTCAGAAAAAAAGTAGAATGCCCCAGGAAGAGAGAGTAGCAATTGGGTTCCATGTGTAAATATTATTTTAGTAGTAATTATGCAAGTGTTTTTCATTATAATTATAGTCATGAGTATACAACAATTCAATATTTGAAAGATTACGCAGCCGTCCCGAATTGCACAAATATCCGCCCATTTTGTTGTCCTGTTGAACCGTTTGATCACCATGTCGCCATGGCACAAGCTTTGCAAGTGTCATCAATCCGTACCATACCCAAATAATTTTCTAAAAAAAGAAAGGAAATGGAAGCAAAAGGAAGAAGGAAAGATGAGCCGAAAAAATGAGATGAGAAATGTCAGGAACAAAAGTTACTCCAGATATTCTGAGCAAAATGCAGTGAGCAAGATAAAAAGAAATAAAAGAGATAAAAGAAAAAGGAAGAAATAAGAAAATCGAAGAGGAAACCGAAAGTTGCCGTATCAGGTATCAAAGCTCAAGGCGGCCGTCTCAGTCTCGATCAAGCAGTGGTCTGTTATCCCAAGACTCGTCAATGGCGCTGGTGTCGTCTTCGGCGCGGACTTCTTCTTCGTCGCTTTCTTCTTCCGTCCTGTACATAAAGTACTGGGCAAAAACACCAAAATCCATCAAAAGGGTAATGGCACTGCCAGCCAACCAGCTAAGATTGACCAGGATGTATTTGCCATAGAGTCGTCTCGCTTCATCCGGCTCGCAAGCCTCTTCGCCACAGCGCGGTTCATACACAATAATGGACAGCACATAGGTTGCGTTTCCGAGACAGGCAAACAAGAAGAAGAGCATGCTAAGGCCTTCGGTTGTCTTGCGTCTCCAGTTGAGAATGAGCTGTGGCAGTCGAGAAGCAATGTAGAGAACCGCGCAGATATATCCGAACACTTGACCCAAAGTGTTGAACTCGAGGGAGTTATCACCGCCGCCAGCGGGAGCTTTCTTGTCGCTAGAGGCCCTTTCACCCAAGAACCATCCTGCGACTCCAGCAGCGCATACCATAATGATGACAATTGAATTCCAGACAATGGTTTGGAAGGCAGTCGGCGGTGGCTGCGGAGTGGTCGGTGGCTCGAGAAGATGCGGCACTGCGGGCGAGAAGCCAGACCAATCTGAACCACGCCGGCCATGGTGATCTCGGTGATGGCCATGGTGTTCCACTCTGGCAATAAGAGCAGTGTATTCATCCACAGGGGCAGGAGCGGCCGCCGATGTCGAAGAGTGGCCATTTGTCTTGGGCGGGGATGGCACCGGCTCGTCGCGCCACGTAAATCCGCGATAGTAAAACAGCTGACAGAGCAGTACGAGGTCGGCAATGGTGTAGTAAATGGCTAGGATGATCTAGAGACAGAAGTGTCAGCTTCGTGTCGAGGTCACGCGAGCAGTGTGCAGCATACCATGGTGGGGAGAACTCCCTGTAAAACGGCTCCAAGGATATTGAAGACATCTCCCAGGAGCCAAGCAATGATGAATTGAATCGAAAGGGCATCGGCGCTGCTGCGTTGGAAGTTTTGTATGATTTGCGGAGAGAAGACGACCACTAGAGAGGAGTTAGCTGGTGCGCCCTCACAACCACCCTGGTATAACGACGACGTCACTGACCCCAACAGGCTATGGAGATGGATCTGGCGAAAAGACAAAGGTCAGCGACAGCATAGACAATTGGAATGGAGAGAACATACCCGCAAATGCCCGAGATTGCCTCAACATCGAGGTTGAAGGTCTGTGTTGGAGGGGCCATGGTTGCTGGCATCTTGCTGAGCTTGCTGAGCTCAAGTCAATGACGATGATGCCGCGCGATGACGGCGCCTTGGTGAAGATGGAAATGGAGATGGAAACGGTGGTGATGTGAAGTTTGCGAATTGGCAATTCCAAAGATCCCTCAGACACGCCACCGGATTCTTCTTTGGAGTAAGGGAAGATGAGGAGAGCAACCCATTGAGTCAGGCAGGGTTTTTTTTCTCCGTCACGGCACTCCCGTAGGCAAAACTTGGTTCTACCTTGTCTCACAATTTGCAGTTAGAAGGAAATTTCCTATTGCGGCCGCATTCGGCACGTGCCTCGCGCCTTTGGTCACTGAACTGTGAATTACAGCGGCGATGGAGCTTCTGCACAGTCTCCACTTGGCCACTGAAAGCGCTAGTGACGCTGCATCTCATGTTCTCCTGCAAGGATCGGTATTAATGCGGGCAGTCAATGACGACGGTAGACAAAAATCTTCGAATTGTCAACCTCAGGAAAAACAGAGCCTGATTAATTCTTGTTAAGATTTCCCATAGTCATATAAGCCTATCTTGTAATGGTAGGTTTAAGGTAAATTTGTCTGTACTGTAGCTTTGGTAGCTCTGGTGGGCCTGGATTTCTCAGTGTGGTGGTACAAACAAACTCTCATGCATGCAACTACGCCGAGGTAAAAGGCTTAGTCACCTTGGCAGCAGTACTGTAACAAGCTCATCCACCTCTCAACGCAATCATTCACCTCAATCCATATCACTCTGCGATTAAAGAGCAGAAACGGCAAGATGCTCATCATTGGACTTACTGGGTCCATTGCGACCGGCAAATCAACGGTTTCTTCACTTCTCTCATCGCCGCCTCACTCACTGCCCATTGTCGACGCCGATGTCCTGGCTCGAGAGGTTGTCGAGCCCGGCACAAGAGGCTATCGTGCCATCGTCAAGCATTTTGGTCCCATGGCCCCAGACCTGCTTCTTCCGGCTTCAGATACCATGCCAGAGAATGGACCCAATGGCAAGGGACGGCCGTTGAATAGGGCTGTCCTGGGACGCCTTGTCTTTGGCGATGAGCCCGAGATGCAGAAAAACAGAGCGATGCTTTCTGGGATTGTCCATCCGGCTGTACGACTGGGAATGGTCAAAATGGTGACAGCCTGTTATCTCCAGGGCTACTGGGCAGTGGTACTGGATGTCCCGCTTCTGTTTGAAAGCCGGCTGGATAAGTTCTGTGGAACAACAATGGTGGTTGCCGTGACGGAACCAGAGACACAGCTCAAGAGACTGATGGATAGAAACCAAGATCTCAGCAGAGAAGACGCCGAGAACAGGGTCAAGAGTCAGATGGATGTGCGTCTCAAGGCAAAGAGATGCCTATATGGGGGCGATGGAAAGGGGGTGGTGCTATGGAATGACGGATCCAAGGACGAGCTCAAGGCCGTATTAGACGAAGAGATGCGGAAGCTAAAGGCAGCGAATCCAGCGTGGTGGTCGTGGCTGATGCTTGGATGCCCTCCATTGGCAGTGGCACTGGCAACATGGAGGTTTTGGCAGAATACCAGAGTTGAGAAACAGTGGAAAGAGTTGCAGGAGAAGGAGGCCAGCACTTGAACACTTGGTAGCGAAAAGAGTATGAGTAACGAACAATGGAACACAATACCAAAAGACACTGAAAAAATGGAATTGGTGCAGAAAATGTTACTTTCTGCTTCGGTGATTGGCAATTGGTGGGCGGTCAGATGAAACCAGCTGACATGAGATTTTGGGAGTTGGGGGAATTCGCACGCCTCGTTCGCAGCCTACCTCCTCTTCCTCTTTCTCTCCCTTTTCTTTTATTCTCTCCACCTCACCTCTCATTTTTCTTCACATCACTAAACGGACGAATTTCATCGGGTACTGACTGCATTTGGTATCTGCTCTTCTCTATCTGTTCTTCTCTAGTATCATTTTATCGTCGTCTCTACAGGAATCTATTCAAGTTATTTTTCTTCTGCTGGTTGCGCTTCTCACTTTCAACAATCTCGCGGCTGGTGCTAATTTTCGCCTCACTTTCGCCTCATCTACGCCAGCATCAATGAAATCTTATTTACAATTATTCTAGCAATATTCGCTGCTACTATTGTCGTCATCATGCCCAAGAAGGCGGGCCCCTCCCTCCTATGCGAGTGGATGGTGGGAACGACCATCAAATCAGCTCTTGGTCCGCCTCCTAAACCGCCAAAACCCAAAGCCAAGAGACGCGACGTTATCAAGCTTCACGTAACGACAGATGATGAATCCGGCGAAGATACCCTCACAATTACTTACCCTCGATCTGAGAGGCTAAAAGAAAAGAATGAGACACCAGCTGAAGTATCTAAAACGCCAGAGCCCCAGCCTGAGCCTGAATCGCAGTCGGAATCTGAGGTGGTGGAAGTAGTAAAAAA
Organism: Trichoderma atrobrunneum; assembly: GCA_003439915.1. Taxonomy (NCBI): domain Eukaryota; kingdom Fungi; phylum Ascomycota; class Sordariomycetes; order Hypocreales; family Hypocreaceae; genus Trichoderma; species Trichoderma atrobrunneum. The sequence goes on from PNRQ01000073.1 coordinate 11,067, forward strand.
AGTTCGGTTCGAGAAAGAGGCAACCCCGAAGAAATCTGCCCTGAAAAAGAAGACATCAGTCACATTCTGCGAGGAGGAAGAGTCCAGTGCCGATGTCACTTCCACCTCTGCTTCATCTGGAGAGGCAACTCCCGATGCCAGTTCCTCTAACGCGAGTTCAGCTGCTGAAACATCATCTGCAGAAGATACCTCTTCCGGAAGTTCTTCTGTTTCAGCCAAACCGTCAAAGTCAACAAGGTCTCCCAAGAGCAAAAAGGTGGAGAAACGAGTCCAGAGTTCAGATAGTGAGGCTGACTCTGAGCCTCATCCAACATGCGAATGCAAAGAATGCGCTTCGGGGAGAAAGAAGCAAAAGCAAGGAGTTACCTGCGAGAAGAAGAAGTGTAAAAAGAAGAAAGAGTCTGAGTCCGAGACCTCGGTTTCCGAAGCAGAGTCTTCGGCTGAAGAGAAGTCTACACCATCCAAGAAGTCAAAGGAAAAGAAGAAGGAAAAAAGAGAGCTGAAGTCTCCAGTGCTGAAGGAGAAACTTCAGAGTCAGCAAAGGAAACTGAAGGCGAATCTGAAGCACAAGTGAAGAAAACCCCCGAGAAGAAGAAGAAGAACCAAAATAGTGACAAGGCGGACAAGGCTGGAAAGAAGACGAGTCCAAAAGGTGAAGAGAAAAAGAAGACTGACGAAGGAAAGGAGCCGGAGAAAGAAAAAGAAAAAGAAGCAGAGGAGGCCAGCTCCGACAAAACACCAACAGGGAAAGGGAAGGAAAAAGAAGTTGATGATACTACGCCCAAGGCAAAGGATATGGATAAGAGGTTGCATGTCTCAGACGGCTATCACTACACGCACTCTCGTCCCCCAAATCTCATTGCCCCTATCCGCGCAGAAGTCATGCAAACGGAGCGCGTCGTTGAAACGCAAGATGACCCTCCTCCGAATGCATACTATGATGGTCTACATGGTGTCCTTCGCGTATATCACGGAACCGTGTATGGGCAGAATGGGCATTCCATGTTTGCCGCTCGAGAGAATACTACGGGGCCTCCTCAATCCTTTGGCAATTCGAATCAGACGCAAAACCCATACTATCATGGCTACAGCAACGTAATGCCAATGCCGTTACCTCAACAGCAGCTTCCACCGCATGGATATGAGCATGTGCCGATTACCCAAGGTCTGCCAATACCAGGTTGGAATGCCATGGCGCCGCCTCCTGGCTACCCATCGTACAACTACCAAGGACTGCCTCCGATGCCTGCGGCCTGGTACGAGCAGCAACTTAACAGACAAGGAACTAAAGGTGCATTCAGCATGTACAATGGCATGGGCGGCACACCTGATAGAAAGGGAAAAATAAGCCACGAGAACCAGACAATAACGTGATGCCGGAGGTGACAAAGCCAAACCCGTATTATACGAAAAGGCAATCCCCCTTTAGCAACATGGGTAGCAACCGATCTGACGGTAAACCACCATCTCACTCTGGCCAATCTAACTGCTCCAAAAACGGCAACAGAGATACGGGCCCCAACTGGGATAACGCTTCGCGAAGGAGTGTCGGAGCATGGGCAAACAGCAGTAACCATGGTGCTACATGGGGTGATGGTGGCGGCGATGCGAACAACAACCAGGGAGGTGGTGATCAATGGGGCTCTGGAGGCGGGGGCGGCGATACCTGGGGCACAACAAACAATAATAATGATCAGTGGGACAACAACAACAATAATAATAACAACACAGGAGCTGATCCATGGGGAACTGGAGGTGGGAATGATCAAGGTGGCTGGGGTACTACTGATAATGGCAACAATGGCAATAACACCTGGGGCGATGGAAATGCAAACGACAATCAGCAGACGAATGATAATAATGGCAACGGCAGTGGCCAGGGACAAGGACAAAACTCTCCAACAGGGGGTAACGAACCCCCTGCCTCCATGGTGGACAACAATGTTATCCCTGTGGCTGCTGTAACTGGTCCACCGGGTGAACAGGAACAGTCTAAGATGCCGGGAAGTTGGTGTTCGGATGATAATGGACAAGCGGCATTCGTAGATCCACCATGGTCATCATATCAACCTCCGCCTGCGGTGCCTGCTTGGGGAGATCCATCGATGGCAGCGAATACGGGAGGAGCGGTGAACTGGTGACGCAAAGGTTGTTATATCGGAGATTTAAAGAGGTGTTCATAGGTATATGAATGCCGTGGAAATGGGTTAAATCTAATGGGCTGGATCTGAAGAATCACAAGGTGGAGGTTGAAGATGGGCCCTCATCTTGAAAGACTGTGTCAATGGTGCCACAACTAATATCATCATTCTCGTCTATATTTGTCTCTCGATCAGCTATGAGGAGTGGAAACTTTGAGGGGATATACCGAGGGCTGAATAACTCCTGTCATCTCAACCTAAAACCTCAATGATGAAATGCATCTTTCTTTATCACTAATATCCCCGACTGTGCCTATAGTGCCTGGCCTTGTATAACTCCCCCATTATTCCCAATTTCGCTTTCTTATCCTGCCAATTCAGCCGCCATAGGCAGTTGATTAGCTTGTTTTGAGGGGTGCGATCCCCATGGCGTCTCCCTTTGCTGGTACCCGACAAATACACCCATGAGACGTACCTCTTTCTGAAACGGTGCACTGCTTCCCGCACGTAGTATTTGCTGTGAGATTCTGACAAACGATTCGACGAAAAGATAGCATCCCAAGAGTACCAAGCTGTTCCGATAAGTAATTCGGGGGAGGTTAGATTGCGGTGAAATCGAATGTCTTTTACTGTCCCTAAACCCCCGAATATAAAATCGGGCACTGTTCCTCGTGCGAACAGTCCAGTATTTGGCGGCACACGATTGCGACGGCTTATATGCCGGCGATCTATACCCAGCGTAAGAATGGGCGTCGTTGCAAAAGCCTTCATGGAACTGCGAGGTTCGAGTGGCCGCATATGAACTGTGCTTCTTTTGGACAATATTTCCCACACTTCCCTCAACAACTCTTCGCCGTGTTCACTGAACGATGTACTCTGCGTAGACCAGTTATGGGGATTGTTAACCGTTGATGTTTTCTTGGCGAACGATATACCCGGCAGAGTCATATGGCATTCTATCTTCGTATATCCCCCAATTCCACCGCAGATGTAAACCTCTTTAAGCAATGGTAGAGAAGCCACAATGGGTCTCAAGGTGTAGTACAGTATGACTGCCCAGTTAGTTAAGGAGTCTGAGCGATAGAAGAATTTCTCATGTCTGAAGACGCGCAGGTTCGGACAGAGCTCAGCAATTGCTTGGAGACGGTCTCCCGGGCACCCGTTTTTGACGCCGCTGGGGTTATACTGGTTAAGATCTAATGTAAGGGTGATACTTCTGATAGCGCGGTATCGAGACCGGGTGATGGCAAGAACATAAGCAAGGCAGTCACGGCTTCTGGGAAACTGGAACTCGTTGAACTAGATGATCAAAGATTAGCATATGTTAACGCGAATCCTGTGGTAAATACCATTGCTGAATAACCTTGTAAAAGACCATATGTTCCTCTTGGTCCTGATAAAACAGTCGACAAGTCTTCAGGAGAGCATAAAGAGCAAAAGTTTTGTTTTCCCCATTTTCTATAGAAAAGAAGGTCTCCATTGTAATATCATGAGGAATATGCACTGGTATAACTGGCCCTTTGCGCTTCACCAGGAGCATACGCCATATCTTGCAGCGGATCTAGATTGATCAGAATTGAGTTGGTATATCAGGTTCGGGTTGAAAAGGGGGATTGATGGCATTCACACACCTCTACTGGTAATTTGGCAAACAACAAATTGCCATTCTGAGAAGGCTTATGCTTATATGGGTTGTTCGGCATGATGCGAGCCAAGTAGCCTCAATGAGAGGCATTCCGTGGCCTCGTTATCGAATGTATGCGTCTCCGATGGTTGAGAGATGATACACTTCCATTTGGCTGACGACAAGCGCCTAGGTATATATCTTTTCTTCGTCTTCATCTTCCCCAAAGCAGTTAATAGTCACAATGTCTTCCAAACAAAAGTAATTCCAAATCCGTCAAATCCGGAAATTAACTTACACCACGTATTCACAGCACAGTTCAAATCATTTCCTTTCCTTTCTCTATTTAAGCATTGAAAGTTGTTGCGAAGCCTAATTCAATTTATTCGGCTCTAGGTTAACTGGTTAATTCTCCAATTTTGCTCAGTTTACGCCTCTATCCAAACACACGAGAAGGCCAACCTCTTTTTCTCCCTTTTGTTCGAGACATCTACTTGGGCAAATCTCCCACAGTTTCTTCTGTGTGCTACAATTATCCATTGTATTCAAGAGGTCATAGTATAACATACTATGGAGGCACCAAGTTAATGGATCTAGCCCGAGCTTGATACGACTCACTCTATGCAAAAACAATGAGAGTGACTAGCCCGCACCCCAAATTGGCTGTCTTGCATCCCAGACATATTCACTGTCTTGACTGGTGCTATTCACCCTATTGAATTTGAGACGCGGTATTCTCTATGGCTAACTTGGAATGGTAACGTGAATACTTTAATCTGGAATTTGAACATGTTCAGAAAAATACTGATTGAATCGTACTAAGCTACAAGGCAACGAGCCGGCGTAGCATCATCCAACTACCTCTCAATCAGCTATCTGACCCATCGTCCCCCTGAGTCCAGAGTGTAGCTTGGTAATGAAATATCCACCGGCAGCATATCCAAAGCCTGAAGCGGGATGCCCTTGTGAACAGGAGTGCAGCCCAGTATCTTGGCTCGAATGGAAGAGCCATAGCTAGCCACCATGACAAATCGTCCCCCTCCATCGGGCATGGGCCGCATAGGTAGAGATGATTCTTCCCTCTGAGCTACTCAGGATGTACCATCATCTCCGACACGAACCCATAGGCATATCTCAACTGATCTTGAACTGACAGGCGTGTTAATTGGTTCAGAGCATTTGGCGAGGGCGGCGGTATCTCATACATAGACCGTGCTAGACTGATTGATACACGGGCTGTATCTAGGAATGGTTTGGTATTGGTGGTCATGATGCCATCGGAAAGAACGAGATTACCATAGGTAAAACGCGAGATACCGTCTACCACTACGCGGTAGTCCTCTCCAAGCCATTGCGCGCGGCGAATGTGTGCGAGCACCCCGACTTGGGAGACTTTGTCGTGCGGACTCCTGGCATGAGAGGGCTTGCCGTGCGGATTGTCCATGATGAGTATTATGCCAAGGATCCGTTGTGGTTGCTGCATTGCTTTTTGTAGCGTCTTTCGAACCGACTTGAGGTGTCCTGTCGTTCCCGTGGTGAAATTGTCTAGTTGCATGGTTGTATTAGGTGCGACCATCTTCCTCCACATCACAATGGGGAGATTGTTCCATTCACGCGTAAAGATTGCAAGCTGCCGACGCAGGTGCTCCACCTGCTGATCTTTATATAACGTCCCAACAATAGTCGAGAGGACCTGATTGCGCACGAGCGTTTGTGATGACATTCCCGATAAAGATTCACCACAATAGGGGCATGGTGACGATGTTTTGATGGCGAGGAGTAAACACGCGTGGCAGAACGTATTACAACAAGCTGCCACGCAAGGGTCCTGCAACAACTCTTTGCACAGCTGACACATCAAGTGACTCTCTGCTGCTATTCGAGCGGACTGTATAGCCTCCTCTTCGAGAGCGCCCTACTTTTCCGGGGATAGCCAAAGCTCGAAGTAGCTGATATCGTTCTCCCACCCCAAAATACCGTCTTGAACAAGATCCCATATGGCCAACAGCTTACCATGCTGGTAGGATTTGTGAATAATCCTGGACTCGGACTTGGGCGTCGAGATATTCAGAACTCCGACCTCTGCGCACAAATCCATATTAAGGGAGGCTACACGTAAACACTCCAATTCTGTTTCGAAACAGGCTGCCACCATTCGAAGTGTTGGGTCAATTCGGCCATGTTGGGAGTCATGGACGTTCCTGCAAATTGGGCACGGCCCGGAGGGTTGACACTTTTGACAACAATGATAGCCGCATGGTAGTATTAGAGGCTCGGTGATAACCCTTGAGCATATGAGACACTGAAAAAGTCGTACAATTTCGCGAGGCGTTGGCGTATTTGAGCTTCCCAGACCCTGTGGCTGTTCCGCCATGTTTGGGAATATTTGCTCTCCCAAGTCAAGAAAGTAAAACGCTGATGTCAATATTTGCTGTCAAAGATTGGTGAATAAACAATGATGGGGATATATGACAGATGCTTGGAGAATATCTTCTTGCTCCTGAGACTGTGACAAAGCTAAATTTCACCAGGCGATCTCAGACTGCCTCAGGTTGCAGTTGCTCACTGACCTCCTTGTTAGGACATACTTTCCTCTCGCTGTAGTTGCGAAGAGAACACATCAAGAGAAACAGCTTTCTTCAAGGAGTTTGTTTAGAAAATGCACTGATATTATAGGTAGTAGTGATTGCAGCTGCGATGCTGTACCTACCTAGGTATGGTACGAAGATCAGGTACTAAGGTAGCCATTTGTTCTCAAGGAGATCAAAGCCAAAGCGGTCAACAAGATAAGATAAGTCATAGGCGAGGCACACACAAAATAACTTCATGTCGTTCATAACCAGAGATTTACATACCAGATCCCATCTAATCGTATAAAAGGGCAAAACCATAAAATTTCCCTCGCATTACAACGCTCCCCAACGCCTACCGTTAAACCAGACCGAGAGACGCCCATCTCAGCTATTCATTATAGAGATGGGCTGTTGATGAAATGAATGTTTCCAATTCCAACAACTTGAGCACGCGCTCCTCCCAACCAGGTAAGGATCTCATCCCGAAATCCTCGTATCAAGTCTATTAACCATTAAATCATGCTCTCAGCACTTCCAATCCTCCAGTCTCTTGTACATCCAGCCGCTGGTGTGCTTCAGGGCCGTCTTCCTCTGCGACATGCCCGGCGCATAGCCCTGGCCCATATAAATCTTGTCGTCCATCTTGCATAGATCCTCGACATAGTTCCACTGCATGCACATTGTCCAGCCTTGGCAAGCCGCCTCGCACGCCTTAACTGACTCCCAGGCATTTGCCCACAGCGCCTTGTCGTACTGGCCATTCTCTGCTCCCGGCTTGGGAGCCCATTCTCTGTTACCGGACGAAACCTCGAAGACGCCCGAGTAGTTATCCCACCACTCGGCGTGCTCTTTGATATTGGGGAGGATCATGGCGTTGAAGAAGTCGCGGTGCAGCAGCGGCCCCTTGCTCCAATCCCAGCTCTGCTCCAGCTCGTAGTAGCGAGCGATGTCGCGGTTGTGCACCTTGTGCCACGACAGCAGCGGCTTGCACCAGTTGGCGTTGGCAAAAGCAAAGGCCCAGTGGACCACGGGATTGAAGCCAAATGTGAACTTGCCGTCGCCGCCGTTCTCGCCAAACTTGACGCCGTGCTTGCGCAGTGCGTGCGCGAGCACCTGGTCGCCGCAGCAGTGGTCGGCCGTGTACTGGTAGTATTCCTCTGTCAGGCTTCCATTTCCGTTGCCCTGCTTTCCAAACGACTGCTCCCATGCTCCTCTGGATAACGCAAAGCCCGCGCCGCCGTGAGCAAATATGACATCTGACTTGGCCGCATAGCTGCCCAGGTAGTGCGGCTCTGTCGAGTCGAACTTGGCCAGGTAGCCCAAAACGGCTGGCAAGAAGAGATATGCGTCGTCTTCCATGTATATATACCACTTGGCTTTGGGCCAGTTGTCGCCAGCATGCTGGATCAGCGGAACGAACTTGTACTTGTCGATGATCCAGCCTCCCACGGGACCCCATTCATCGCCATTGACGCCGGCGGCCTCGACATAATAATTGTTGGCCATATACTCGGGCTGCTGCCGGTAGACGTCAAAATCAGGCTGGGCCTTGGCTGTAGAAGACATGTTGGCGAGCACGTCGATGACGTTATAGGGGCCAACCCGCTCCGGCACATCGGAGTAGATGACAGTGTTGGCCAGGGGGATTCGGTCCTGGGAGAGCGACGTGGTGAAGTGCACCAGCATCCGCTTCCAAATGGTGGTACCGCCAGTTTTGACGATGAGGAGAACGTCATCTGTTGAGAGGCCATTGTATGATATGGCCTTGCTGGGCTTCTTTTCTTTGTCCGTCGTCTTGTGGCTGTTGGTTGGCGCAATGTATTCCACCTCTTTGGATGGCGCCTCTGCCGTTTCCGCTGTCGAGCTTGTGCCTAGATCGACCGGCTTCCGTTGGCCATCAGACAGCTCCACTTCCTCTACGACAATGCCCTTTTGCTTGACCACCGGGTCATAGCCATAGTTCTCCAAGGAGGGGTCAATAAGGCAGTAGAAAAGGACAACGCAGACGGTGATGATGAGTGCTGGTATCAGCCGGTTGTTTTTGTATGTTACCAACATTGTGAGGGAAGCAAGAGCAGCAACGGGTCCGGCACATTCACTCACTCAGAGCTGCGAATTTGAGTAAGGAACTGACACGAACTTGTGGAAAGGGGAGAGAAGGAGAAAAGAAGAGAGAAAGAAGAGGTCAAGCCCGCTGTCGATCTCGCGCCGGGATTCCACGCCGAACCGGATCGCCAACTACTTTCGCACTACTAGCGCACATACTCCGTATAAGTAGTGCTACTATTTGTCCGGCAATTCCACATGCACGCAAAAGGGCCTCTGGCGCACAAAGACTCCATAAACACAGAGGATCCAGGTGAGCCAAGACAGAAAGCTGCTAAATTTGAGCTGGCTCCGCGCGATGACTTGTTCCGGCATAGAGACGGAAGAGAGAGAAGCCCCCTTTGACTCGCATGACACGCACCGCGCCAAGCTGAAAGCTGCTTGTACGAACTACGGCTGGCACCAAAGAGACGAAGAGAGAAAAAAAAACAATGCCTGTCTGCCTCATGGACCGCCCCTGGATGGCCCCAGAAGGAGATTGCCAAAACGGGTAACTGCCGGACCAGGAATACTCAGCCCCTGGTTAGAGTGCCGCTAGAGTGAAAAATGGCGCCGCCGGTGTTAGAAATTTGGTCCCTCGCTCGCCCAATTCCGTGCTTGGAACGGCTTTGACGGAATCGTTCTTGGCGCTGTTTTTGTTCTCCTTCTTCTTGCACCGATTTTTCGAATTTTTGTTTAGTTATGAGGCTATAGTGTCTCATTCTTCAACTGCCTATACAGGAGGGTAAAAAAGAACGAGTGGCAACATCGGAGATTAAAACAAACTTGCCGGTTACACGCTCGTATGTATGGAGTTGTGGCAGAGGCGGGATGTTCACGCTTACGACTAATAAGTGGACCGGGATCGGGAGCTCGTCCATGGATTAACATGGATCACGCTGCCTATCCGTGTGCCAAAATACTTCGTATTGCGAATGCTCTCTCCCAAACGACAAGTCATACCATGCAAGCAGCCATCTTCGTTTGTAACACAGGTATGATCACATAATTCATATTTCTTTCATTTTTTAATTTCTCATCTTTGGAATTGTTTTTATGTCATTGTGGATACAAGTCGACTTATACAGGCAGGACAAAGTGTAATGCTGACATGTTGTCTTAGTCTTTTAAGGAAGTTGTCTATAGAACGTTGCACGTTGGTTTACTTTACGAAATATCTCCAAGAATAGTACGTTTAGTTGTATTTAACAACATACGACTATATTCATTCACTAAACCTATAGTCACATACTTGACTATTTTAAGCTTCTCGTGAAAAGCGAAGAATTTGGGGTCGCTCTCATCTCACAAGGACATGCCATCTTTGGTTAAGAGCCTCTTCAAATTCCACGTGGAGGTAAACAAAAAGATATCGATGCCACCGAAAGCCGATGCACTGTTACGGTAGTCGGGCATATGAGCTACCTGCCTGTTATCACAGAAGTGGCGAGGCCGTGAGAGCGATGCTGACGAGGAAAACATCGCAAAGAGCAGAAAAGCTAATATTGAGAGATATGAGTTGAGAAAACTGTCGTGTATGTAACCCAAGAGTGGACACAATGACCAGACGTCCCTGTGTTTTTTCGCTGGTTACATGCTTGGACACTACTTTTCTCAGCTCTGTGGTTGTCTTCTCAACTGACTAACGACGTCATCAAGCTGCAACTAATATTCTCGCCCATTGCCTATGCATTCGCTCACGACGTCAGCCTAACTGTATCAGTCGGAAAGCTGGAATATTCTGAGCAGCCCCCGCCAAGAGAAGGTTGTGAAACGAGCACGGACATGCGCAAAGTGTGTTCACATCGAAAAGAACGCAACTGCCTTTGGACCGGTCCTTTCAGCTAAGACTATGGACTGTGCCCAGCTAAACCAAATCTCGGCCCCTATGCAGGAAAGGACAAGGTAAGGATATACGACATAGAAAATAGTCCAAAAGAGAGAAACCCGAGCAAGGATCAGAATCCCATTCGTACCGCAAGCCAATTGCTGGTAACAGAGTCGTCTTTGGCCTTGGTCTTCGTCCAAATTAACCCTTGCTGCGCCCCCTGTCGTGCCTAAGCCAAAGACAGCTTTAGCCCTGTTGTCCGCCAAGAGGAGGCGCGCTACTCGTAAAATTATACGGAGCTGCGGGTTGAAGCTCACCCGAGGAACTAAGAGGCGAATCAACGATTGCCGGAGAAGAAAAAAAAGAGAGAAAAGAAGACGAAAAAGACCGGGGCGGTTGACAGGGCTGACGAGAGAGAGAAAAAGAAGAAGAGCGTATCCGTCCAGATCGAGAAGCTGGGTGCAAAACATGTACACTCTCGGGTCAACTGGAACTCGCATAAGCACGCTGCTCTTCTTTCAAAACGGCCACTCAGCAACATTATGTTCGACTAATCATTCACGAGAATAAATTTCGTGTCATGTTACGTTGCTGAGAGAATCATTGCAGCAGCCGTCTTCTGACTCCGCCTCTTGCTGCCTGGATACGATACTTGGCAGACATCTCGGCATCTCAAGTCAGACGAGTATCCATAATGGCTAAGGTAGTTGGCATACGCTTAGCTCGAGTTGTCAGTCCCTAGCTCCCCCTTTTTTCTCATATCTTGCACCTATTCCCGATACTTTCTTTATTTCTTCTTTTCTTTGCCGAAGTAGCCTAAACAAGTGCAGTTCTTGAATCTGCAGCCACTCGTTTCTTGTTCACTCTTTTTCCTGCTCAGAGGTTGCCAAACCCTGGCCTAACTCGCCGCGGACCAACTCATCATGGACTCATTCCACGATGTTTCGGTCCCCCAAATCATCACAAAGGGTCGCCACACTTCATGGCTTCGCATGCTGCTCCACGTTGCTGGTTGCTTGCTCTTCACTCCCCTTTATTGGGCTTTTGCCATCCACTGTCGTTACCCTGTCACGTTAGATCTCATCTTGACTATCCTCCTCACTGAACTGAACCGACTTGTCAATGAAGGCCGAAGACTTCAGTTCTATGAAGAGGATCCAGAGCCGATGATGCCCCCTCAAGATGAGAAGTCTGATGACGGCTTTTTCGATGAAAAGAAAGTAGGGTTCACGGTCACGGAGACGCAAATTGTACCGCAGTCGAGGCTGGATAGTATGGCTGCGGTGGTGGGATGGCGCGAAGATCCTGCTTTATTTACCAGGGCACTGGAGAGTTACAAGACTGCCATGCATTGCAAGTTTATGCTTGTTGGCATTGACGGAGACGACGTGCCTGACCAGGACATGGTCGACGTCTTTAACAATGTAAATCATCATGGTTCATATCTAAAGACATCAAAGCCCACTAACACGAGTGAACCCGCTAGGTATATCCCACCCAGTCAAAGGTTATCCATGTTCCTCAGCCTCTTGGCGAGGTGGCAGAGCAGTTCATTACCAAGCATGTTTCCATCTGCAAGCAAAACGGCCAGCCAGTCAACATGAGCGAGTGCCATGAGATTGCCATTCGACACTGCTTCCAGCTTGCCCGAACCATCCTCGAGCAGGAAAAGATCGACCTCGCCAATGTACGCCATCTGTGCCTGCGCCAACGTCACATGCACAAGAAGGGCATCATGTTTACCACGTTCATCTTTGCTCTTGTCATTGCCGATGTCCTGGGCATCGAGTTCCTGTGGTCGTCCGACTCGGACACTCTGGTATTCCCCGGCTCCATCCACAAGACGGTCGATACCATCGCCCACGACCCTACGATTGGCGGCGCCAGTTCCGGCCTCGTTGTTCACAATGGATACGAGACTACTGTGACGAATCTCGCCGCCACAGTCTACTGGGGCGAGCTGTACCTGACCCGTTCAATGCCTGCTTTCACTGCTACGAGCGACTGCCAGAGCGGTCCCAGCACTGTATTTCGTCTCGCCGCGATGCCCGCAATCCTGATCCCCTGGTATCTCCAGAAGCTGATGGGGAAGCGTATGATTATCAACGAAGACCGCCATCTCACCACCAACCTCCTCCTGCGCGGCTGGGGCGTCGTGTTTGCTTCCGACGTTCTTACGGCTACCGACACTCCTACGACACTGGCGCGCTGGCTGAAGCAGCAAGTCCGGTGGGCGCGCGCCACACACATTGAGTCTCTGCTACAACCCAAAGTCTACCTCATCACGCACCCTCTGCTCTTCTATAGCATGAGCAAGCGCGAGTTTGGCCCCATCATCGCCTTCGTTGCTACTATGTGGTACTTTTTCACCGGCGAGCGACTCATCATTGTCTTCATCTCCGACCTGCTTGTGCGTATCGTGGCCAGTGCCCTGTACAACCTCTTCCGCAACCCGCACCGTTTGGAACGCGCCTCTCTCAAATGGATCGTCCCTGGCATGTTCTTCTACCACCTGCCGCTGCCCGCCGTCCACGTCTGGAGTCTGTTTACCCTGACGGCCGACGGCTGGGGCACAAGCATGCGCAACAGCAGTGAGATGGCCAAAAAGGACAGCGTCAGACAGGCGTGGTGGGAGACGGGCTTCTTTGTGGGCTGGATGGGCGTCGTGGCTGGTTGTGTGGCCAGATGGGTGGCGACTCACAACGAGATGCAGGAGAGGGAGATTTTGGCGGCCATGGTGGTGAGTTTTGCGGCGGCGGCTGCGGTGGCCTGGAGGTTTACCATCCATCAAACGTCATGACGATGATAATTATGATGATGAGTTGAGTCGCATTGAGATGAAGAGAGAGACTGCAGGAGTATACAATTTATAGATGGGTGCATATGATGCTACGATGCATCCCGGACGGTGGATTCATGGATAACGGGTAACGGACGCTTTCCACAAGCGCCAGTAATGACTTTTATGTATATTAATTAGTAGTAATATCTTAGACATGATAGAATAAGCGATGACATTTTGTTGAAGCCCGAGACATGAGACCTGAGACCTGCAGATGGTGTTCTGTTTGAGTACGCGTTAAGTGGTTCTGATAGGGCACGGCGGGACACGACTTTGACGCGCTTTGTAAATGGATGCGGATCAACCCACTTCTAGCCCAGTATGACATAATTTTCTGAGTCTACCTACACAGTGAATGAGAAGAGGGAGAAGAAGTGAAACAAAAAGATTGACGGGCTGTCTTATTTCTTATCATTACCCGACAACTTTTCTTCTCTTCTTCTTATTCTTCCCCTCTCTCTTTCTCCTCAATCTAACCACCCAACTCTTACTCTCACAACACTCACAAATCTCAATAACCAGCTGAAAAAAATGGCTCCTGTTCCCTCCCCCGAAGTCCGCGCCAACATCGCCGCAAAGATCGACGCCCTCATCCTGGCCGTCGAGAAGAACCCCGAATTTAAACGCACCTCGTCCAGCGGCGGGCTGTACCACGTGTGGGATTTCGCCCACCGCACGCAGTACATGCTCTATGAGGTGGACGGGATTCGTCAGGAGGGGTATGAGTTTAAGCATGCTGGGCAGATCAAGATTAGTGAGTTTTTCTTCTTCTTAATTATGTGATTGATCGTGCTTGATACTTGGTCATGTAAATGCAAACGAGAAAAGAAAGAGGGAATATATGCTTACAAGTGACTTGTAGCCAAGAGAGGCGAAGAAGCGGCAGAGGAGCTGTATACCGATACTTTCACTCGCTCCGTCACGCTGGACCAGCTTATTAGCGGTCCGCCTTTGATGCGCAACATGATGGGCATGAGCGGAGAGATTACGCCCGAGATCCAGGCTGCGTCTAAGGCGGTTGTGGATGCTTTCCCGGGGTTTTGAGAGAAGTGAGCGCGTTGTTTGGGAAATGAAGATGGTTATACAGAGGCAGAGGATCAATGAGACGCCCGGGACGTGATTCAAAGAGTCTTCATACCCTGCTCTTTTTTCGGACTAAAAGATTGAACAGTTGAGTCCTGGTTTATATGGGATGTTGATGTAGATACCATATTGTAGGCGAGTTATATCATGGTTGCCGATTTTGCTGGACAGCATATACACTGCAAATCAATTCTCCTTGAACTCCCCCACGCCGTAATTTTTTATTTTATTTATATATAAAGTGTAAGTCGTTTGAGTAGCGAGTGTGTAAACAAGCCAATTCCCCCCATGCCATCCCTATCTATAGAATCCCAATACATGAACATTTATTCTCCCCCATCATCACCACAAATCCCATCATCATCATCTTCATCATCCTCCTCGTCCATCCACCCAAAACCGCCTCATCACTTTATCCGCATACTCCTCACTCATCCCCCAATTCTCAACCGCATCCTCAATCCCCCTCTCCATCCTCTCCACATACTCCTCCTTCGGCCTGCCCTCCGTCACGCGCTGCCTATCAACATACGCCAACACCTTGACCGGCGTCAACTCCTCTTCCACCCGCTGCTCCTCCCCGTCGATCCTCTCCGTGTTGCTCACCCAAGAGGCCTCGATGTGAAGCTTTTCGTAGGCCCAGGGTACGCCCTCGTAGCGGTCTAGTCGCTCCTCGTCTTCTACCGGTAGTAGGTAGAGCATGCCGTATACTTGGCTCTCTTCTTCTGTGTCCTCTTCCATGCTGCTTTTCCCCTTTTGTTCGTCGACCTTTTCATCATCATCTTCTTCTTCTTCCTCGCTCTCCCTCACAATGTTTGCATATCCCCTCGTGTTGATAATCCACCGCCACCCCGTAACTTTGCCCAACCCAACGGCTGTAGAATAAGGACACCGCTGCCGCATCTGCTCCGTCGACAAGTTGCTTCCGTACGCGAAATAGAGAATCTCGCTCCTGTTTTCGTCGGTGATGGTCAGGGTGCTGTCCTGCGAGTCCTGGCTTCCCTGCGACTCCATGTCGTCGTCCTGTAACTGTATTTTGTGTATTTTGCGTATTTTGTATATCTTGTGTTTGTGTTTGTGTTCCTCTGTATGCGTGTGTAATAGGATATATGTAAGATGACTCTTGTCTGTCTCAGTTGTGTGTTCCTCTCAAGTTGACCAATGTAGCGCCCAATAAAAGTATTTCGTCGCCAAATGATGAAATATCGCCAAACAATCAAAAAATCACTCTAATAGGTACCTTTTTAAAAGAGCAAATCGATAAACTTGCAAGGCTGTTGTCTGTCAAAAAAATGCCCAACCAGCAGCGGGAGGCCTTTGCAAGATCGATGCAAGGCTGTGCTGCGCACGGCCACCCCGAAACAAGGCGGAACCACGAAAATCAATAAACCACAACGAAGATCCTAGAACAAAAAGAATAGACTTCAAATCCTTCTTCCTAAAGATAGAATTTCTATCTTTGATTTATTTTCAAAATAATTTTTCCTTCACATTCGTTCGTGAACCGAAGGAGGCGATGAAGAAGAACAGCGCCGAGAGAGACAAGAGGTACATGGGTGAGTACACGGTCAGCAGACTTTGGTCCAGGCAGCAAGGCAAGTCACTCCAGTCGGTTCCCCATGTCCCACATAGGCGACAGAGACAAATAAATAAATAGGCCACAGCCGAGTTCTATCTCTATTTATATTACTATTCTTCTAGCCCTTGCTTTGCGGGATATGTTTTCCAACTTCCTTTTCCTTATGTAGTATTCGTTGTTGGCTGGACTTTTGTGTTTAATCATTGCAGAAATCTACATACCTGTATTCATCCTATTGTGTGTGATGTTGGTTATCAACTCTCACAATGACAGACAACTCCAGTAGATATCACGCAGATCACGCACAGGCACAGCATTGCTTCAGGTATCAAATCATCATCATTCATGCAGGTTTCATATAATACACTTCTTTAAATGCCCATGATATCACTTCATTTCCTCTCCCCCCTCCTCAATGCTTCGCCCGTGCATTGCCCATTACCACCACAGCCCTTGCGCGCGGGCTGCCTCCAACCAGTGAGGCCTCACTCTCTTCGAGCAAATCCCATAACTCATCAACCAGTGAGGCCTCACTCTCTTCGAGCAAATCCCATAACTCATTTTTTCATAACTGCAAAAAGGGAGAACAAGCAAAAGGAAAAAGAGAAAAAACGAATCCCATGCCCGTCTCCATATATGATGTAATAATATCCTTCTCATATCACCCGCATTTTGCGTCTAATTGATAATTGTTCTTGTGATAGTTGCCTGCCCTGTTGAATCCCTGGAAATGCGAAAGCAAAATTAAGAAAAGAAAAGAAAGCGAGAAAAAGCAAAAAAGCGAGAAAATAGTAGAAAGCAGGATTCTTCTAAGTAATCTGGGCGAGGAAGGGGCTGACCATCAGCTCATCAGCGCTTGGCCGCAGGTTGTGATCCAGCTCAAAGGTCTGGCCCAGGAACATCTTCGCATCGTCACTAGCATGCTCCGGTATGGTGGGAGTTGCTTTCCCGCCACCGATCCTGAAAATGGCCTGGAGCTGACTACAATCCGGGAATGGGTGCGAACCCGTCATCATCTCCACCACCAGACATCCCAGAGACCAAATGTCAGCCTTGCGCGTGTATGAAGTCTGCTTGACGACCTCGGGCGCCATCCAAAACACTGATCCCTGAAGGGAAGGTCGGTGCTTGTTGTTGGCGGCTCCGTTGAGGATGTTGGACGCCTCCAGCTTCTTGGAAATGCCAAAATCGGAAATCTTGATTGTGCCCTTGTTGTCCACCAGGATGTTGGCACCCTTGATGTCTCGGTGGATAATGTCCATGCCGTGCAGGTACGACAAGCCCGTCAAAATCTGCCTCACAAAGCTGCGCACCAGGGGTTCGGGCAGGGCGCCATACGAGTTGAGCATGGTCTGGACCGAGCCACCAGGGACGTACTCGAGGAAAATGTTGAGGTGCTCAGCAGATGAGCTGCAGCCCAGGTATTGCACAATGTTAGGATGTCGCAGCTCTCGGAGGAGGCTGATTTCGCGCTTCAGAGCATCAATCATGCTCTTCTTTCGGCTGTCGTTTTGGCTGTTTGCGCCGGGCGCTGGCATCTCGACCTGCTTCACAGCCAGGAGCTCTCCCGTCACTGCGTGCAACGCCAGGTACACGCTGCCAAAGGATCCTTGTCCAATCAGGGCTCCCTTCATCCATTTGTTATCATCCCACGAGTCTCCCGCCAAGAAACTCTCCAGCTCTTCGTCAGCCTCGTCTTCGTCCTCATTGAGGGCCTGCTGAACCTCTTGGAAGGAGCCGGAGCCAGTGGATCCATCCGCATCATAGTAGCTCGTGCTTGTCGTGTTGCCTTCGGGGTCGGTGATGCTGAGGCCAGTGGTGTCGCTTGCGTCCGAAAACGAGACGTATGACTTGCGGTTTGGCTCTGTGGGCGACGACGCCTCCTCTTGCAGAGTTCCGAGCATCGACGAGGCAATCGAATCTCTGCTATAAATCGTTGGGGCTCGCCCGCCCTGGAGACGAAGTTTGGCCACATGGGCGCTTCCACCCAGCCAAGAGTCTGCAATGGTAGGGATGGGAGGGGCATCCTGGATGCTCGAAGCAAAACTCAAATTGCTCGCCACACTAAGTCGGCTATTGATCTTGCTCAAGCGGGTTGATCTTCTCATGGAGAGCCTGGCGGTCCGGTCAATGTCCTCGCGGGCGTGGTCGGGGAAATACGATGTCAGATCAGATGCGATGAGCTCGCTCGGCGGTCGGAGTCCTCCAAACTGCCGGAGTCCTACCTTTCTTAGCGGGTTGCGATCAGGCGAGGAAGGTCGGTCCAGCTCTTTGTATGCATTTGCCGTGTTTCGCTCTCGGGCTGCAAAGGAGACGGGCGACAAGGGGTTTTGAAGCTTCTCATTCCAACTCTCGCCCAAGACTTTCTGTACCTTGATCTGACTCCTTTTATCTACGCTCTCCAGCGCTCGCGCGTGCTTTTGCTGCTCTTCTTCTAGGGCAATGGCGGCAGCGCGCTGCAGTTCTGCCTCGCCGGGCTCTCCAGCTGGCACTCTTCTGAGAATCAAGCGGTTCCTCTCCGGTCTCCGCTGGTCCTTGATGATGCGCCACAGCTCGGTGTCGCCCAGTCGACGGCACTGGCTGGGGTCGGCATCTATGCCGGTCAGGACCCAGAAACAATAGTTTCGCTCATGATCTTCCCGAAGACCGAATTTGCGCAGAGTGACGCGCATGACGTCCTCGCAGGTGTTGCATTCGGCAATCTTGACAACCTTTGTAACGCCGCCGCTGGAAATGACACGGATAATGTGCTGGCCCTGAGGCAGGGTAGCCATGAGGGAACCGTCCAAGCTGGAGTTGTTGCGCGTGTGAGTTGACATCAGACGACTGCTTGAAGTATTGGACGCCGGGTTCTGGCTCCCGTGAGCTATATAGCCTCTACCGGTGGCATATTGCTGCGATTGCTGCGGCTGTTGCTGTCGTGTTCGCACATCTGGTACTGGCTGGGGAGAAGTAGGTCTTGAAGTAGGTCTTCCGTGGTTGGAGGCGCCAGCGCCAGACATGTCGACCTGCCTCGAGTAGCGCTTGTTGAGAGACGGAGTAGCGGCGGATCGTGGGTTGGAGGCCATAGCAGAGCCGCCAAGGCTCTGCATAGGGAGGATGTCCAGTCCAGCAAACGAATCCTAAACGCGGGGGGAACTGTCAGTAATGACCCCCTTTCCTCTGCCCAAATGCTGAATGCACAAAGGAAAACTCACCCTATTTCTCTTCTTTTGGTTGGCATACGCCTTTGTTCGCAGCTTCTTGATGCTGAGGAAGAGGCGCACGCGGTCGCCAACCTTGTCAATTCCCATCTCTTTGAGAACTTCTTTGTCCATCTCCAGCAGGTTCTCGCCATTGATGTGGTTCTTGCGGAACAGCTTTTCGTATTCCCCACACTTGACGCTGGCGAGATAGTCGCAGACTCTGTCCTCGTCCCAGTTCTTGACGGAATCTGGGCCGTCCGAGTCGGAAAAGTCTGACTCTGTCGGGCTGGAAAAGCCATGCGAGTTGCCAGTCATGGCGGGTATTCTCCTCGACGTCGGTAGGCCGGAAGAGTAGTCGCTTGCGACCATGGTTGCGCCTCCTCCTAGAGGAGCGGGATACGTGGATTTGGCGAGCATTGCCATCTTTGCTGTGTTTTTTTTCTGTCTTTCTTAATTTGATTTGGTGATTTTAAAATTCAAAATGTTAGTCTCGTCGAGAACGATGTTGTGCCGTGCTTCGATTGCAAACGCGACCCGCGGTGTTTGCAGTTGCCGAGCGTCGACTTGATGGTGCGATGCGTCTTGCGTCTTCGCCTGTCCGTCGCCAATCTCGATTTTGGTTCTTCTTCTTCTTCTTTTTCTCTTCCACCGTCGAATCAGGACCCAGAGCTTCAGGCCACCTCGTCCGTGGTTGCTGCGGTCGTCACGACACAGGCTCCCGGCTGAAGTCGACCGACGGCGTCGAGAAGGGAAAAAGGGGAGCAAGCTGGGAGGTTAAAAAGAATCAAGGCCAAACAGGAACGAATTGAGCCCAGACGAGAAAATAGCGGCCAGGCGGGGGCGCTTCTCCTCCTAGGGTATGGATGTGAGTAGGTACTCGTACAGTACGGTAGAAAGCAGATGGGCGATTGGTGGCGATTGGCCACAGCGGGACCCCCCTGTAACCTCGTGGAAATCAGCACAGATGCGCTAAAAAGGTGCTGAAGAAGCGCAACTCGGCAGTGCAAGTACTCGTACCTGCAACCTGCGACACAGCTGCGACGACAAGCTGAGATTGCTGGATTGTAATGCCGTTGAATTTGTTGATGGCTTTTGATGAAAGGAGCACCAGTCCCGGCATGTGCAGTTTGCTATAGACGCCTCCGATACCTGTGGACTTGTTCCTGGACCGGGCGCTAACAGGTGGCTAAGATACCGGCCGTTGAGGCGTGTACTCGTACCTCACCATTCGTGGCATATACTGAGATGGAAGGGGACTCAAACAAAACAATGGACAAACCGGGTCGCAGGCCGTTGTCCTTAATGCCGGGCGCTGAAGTGACGAGCAGCCTGATTCTGACGCAAGCAGAGCTTCTAATAATATCATGGCTACATTTCGCATCCATTCCCGCCGAGAAGATCAACTCTCAGCTATACTGGGCACCTATCCACCAGACCCCATGGATCGATGTATGTATACATACCTCCAGTGCAGGTAGCATCGTCAATGGAGTCATCTCTGGGCACAGTATAATTACATGCTATAACACAATCACCAACCGTCAAATGTTATCTCGCACACATGTCTATAAACATCCAAGCAGCAGGATCGTATCCGCTCTGGCCTGCTGGAAATGGATCAGCTCCGGTGTCCAAGTGAGATTCGCTCCCGAGGTGTTGTCTGTGCTTTACAAAGGTACGAGTGTTAATATAACCCATCCCGGAGCTTCGTATAATATCACCAGTAAAGAGTTGCATCTATAATAAACCCATGTGTCTTTAAGTTTGTAAGAATACTGTATGTAGATGCAAAACCCACCCAATATCATACCTATTATTCAAGTATCTTCTATTTTTGTCATTGTGGAATTCAACCCTCTTCATCGTCTCTTCACTCTCTTTTTTGCCTCCTGCGAGCCATTTCCAAGGGTTCCATGTGGGCCTCGCGCATTGGCTCCACGACCCCTGTTGAGCCCTGGCGCGCGTCATTGGTCCGCCATCTGCGAAACGTGAAACCAGCGGCGTTTCGAAGTTTCATCTCGCACCCACCGCATTTTGGTGGCTCGTCCATCGTGTGTGGCCCGTGGGCCAAAGCGTCGATACGGAGAGAGAGAAACGCCTTGCTCGCACCGAAAACTGTATTCCAGATGTATCTTGTCTTTCGCTACGGTACTCGTACAGCACAGTACAGCACAGTATCAACATATGGCAGAGCTGATAAGGCGGTCTGCTCTGGTCTTGTCTGTCCGCTCACAGGGACCACGACACAGTTGTAAGAACAACGATGAACCCTGGGCCGATGACGACTGTTTAGGACCCCTAGCAGGCGATTTTCCGATTCCCATCACGCGCTAGCACACGCCCGATGCCCTGTCACCAACCTGAACTCGACTCGTATGCTTACCGGAGCTTGACGGCGACTCGCATTCACCCATCTTACCATCTTTCGATCAATCGCACGGGGGGCTGCTGATCGGCTGCTGGCATCCTCGGACTGGCCTCATTGCTTCTAGAACGTCGGGGGTGTCGGCCTTTGATTCAAGGCAGCAAATCAAGGCTGCAGCCTGGCTCTGCTCTGTTCGCTGGCAGTGCATGCGCAGACGCAGACGCACGCCTGACGAGGCAAAATGCGGCCTCTCGTGTGCAGTTTTCATTGCATGTGCTCGTACCCAATCCATGTACACACTCTGTACCACCACCACCACCACCACCTAACCTCTACCTTACCTATGATAAAAGTAGCAGCACATCATTTAAACATAGTAATATCGTGTGCAAGTATTCATGGGATGTTTCCACTCGGAAAAGCGCCCGTCCAGTCAAGCTCCCAGTCAGCATGCATGTACTGTACATGGCCCAGCCATCCAGCCCACGATGGCCTCAACTGCAATTCGTCCGCACAATGTTTCACATGGTGACAGCCCGGCGCTTGAAACAACTGCACCAATCACGCAGCGGCTGCTTGACCGGGCCGACGCGAATCAATCAAATCCTTGCCGGGATGCCTGAAGAGCTGGCATACAAACAAGTGGAATTGCCGCAATCAACCCCAAACGGCGGACACCCTCACGTTGCGCCCTCGTGATGCGTATCACTCTATTCATCACAGCGCCTTGTTATTGGGCCTGCCTGCGGAATCACAAATGGACGGGATATGAATCAATCAATCAGTCACAGTCACGGCGCCTCGATCTACGCTGGCCTAATAATAGATGCCTGTGTCTCCAAATGGGACAGATGTCTGCCATGCACGAAAAGCTATCCTCTCGTCCGCCTTATTAATCAAGGTGGCATGTAGAAATACCTACCCATCCATCGTGCCACATCCTTCTAGTAATGCAATGGTGTTTAGCTCAGATTTATTTACACCCACCAAATCTTATATCATTCTATGTAAGCTACTCAAAAAGCTTGCCTCGTAAGCTCGTCCACAGCTTCTTCCAAGCTTTCCGCGACATCGCAGCTGAAATCGTGCTGCTCCAGCTCGTAGATGGCGTCTTTTGGACCCCGCGATAAATATAAGTCTCGCACTAACATGTCTGCACCCAAAACCCACACATACCCGTTAGGGCGCGACACCAGCTGAGAAACCGGTTTTGATAGTCGCAGTCATCCTTATGTCAGGCACCACAAAAGAGCTTTGGACAGCTCTCGAGCAAGCTCTCTTTACGCTTTTCATCTCTTTTTCCTTCTTCGTAATTGTTGGCATCCTGGATAGCGACGTTAGCAAGCACGAGATTCCGTGATACCTTGGGATCAACAACTGTCAGATCCACTTTCATTGGTGGCCGTAAATCCGATCTTCGGCACTTGAGCCCAAGTCATTTGAGCTTGAAGAAGCTTCGCGGTGACAAGCCGCAGCTCTCCGGACGTCAGCCCTCCAGGTCCTCCTTGTGAAGGGTCAATTGTATTCGTGTTCATTGCTTCCACATAGCCTGCTAGATCTGTAATTTCATCATGGAGACAATTCAGAGACCCGTTGTCAGCTTTCTGGGCCCTATTGCCTCATATTCGCATCAGGTACACCTCCCATCACGAGCTATATAAAAGGACAAAGCTAACCAGAGCTCATCACATAGGCAGTCCGCCAGGTGTTTCCGGAATCAACGTGGGAACTGAGGCCGGCGGCAACGATAGATGGTATGCAATCAAGCCAAAGGTAGACGAAGCTCTGTGTGTTCTAACAATATGTGCCCCCTTAGACGTATTTGACCAGGTTCAATTCGGAGAGGTAAAGGCCGGCGTGGTCCCCATTGAAAATTCTACAAATGGCTCAGTCGTCTTCACCCTCGATAATCTCGCCGACCGCAACGGCCGGTACAAAGACATCACCGTCGACGGCGAAATCTTTGTCGACGTACATCACTGCCTGGTGGGACACAGAAATCCATCCCCCGTGCTGGAGCTGGAAGACCATGGAGACGGATCGGGAACCTGCACTCCTACTCTCACGGACCCGCGCCCATCGAAACCAAAGTCAAAGCCCCTCGCGAATCTGAGACACATCAAGAGGCTCTACTCCCACCCTCAGGCGTTTGGCCAGTGCAACGCCTTCATCTCGACATATCTCAAGGGCGTTGAGATTTTCGACGTCAGCTCGACTAGTAAGGCTGCCGAGATTGTGAGCCAGGACACAACCGGCACCTGGGCGGCCATTTCCAGCGAGCTTGCTGCCAACCTCATGCAGGGCTTGGATATGTTGGCCAGGTCTATCGAGGACCGTGACGACAACACCACCCGCTTCCTTATTATTGGAAAGAACACGACTGTCCCCAAGGACTGGAATCTAGTGAAACAGTCGGTGGGAGAGGCTAGCACAAGGACTCTGATATCGTTCACGGTGCCTCACACGTCCCCGGGTGCCCTGGCGGAGGTCTTGAGCGGCTTCAAGGCCCATAATCTAAACCTCACGAGCATCAACAGCAGACCTAGCCTGTTGGCTCCATTCCAGTACATCTTCTTCATTGAATTTGAAGGCAGCAAATACGACGACCCAGATGGAAGAGTAAAGGGGGCGTTGGATAACATTGATCGGGTCGCGCAGAGCTGGAGATTACTTGGGAGCTGGGAAAGGTACAAGTAGCTATTGCAGTAAATGGCAGGGATGAATAAGACAAGAACTCAAGGAGAGCCTTGTCTTACCAAAATGCTTCCCAACTAAGTTATTGCGAGGCGACTACTGCATCTAAGTGACCAACGTAAGATTAGTACATGTAGGTTGACGAGTCTTTTTTCTCTCTCTCCCGGGATTCGGCTGCCAAGGCCGCTTGACCGCCATAAGAGTGAAGGAATCCTAGCCGCTCTTTTTACTGTAATCATTGTGACGGATTTTGCATGGAAGAAAAGTAAATGCATTGGAAGGTAAATACAACGGTACACATGCTTGACATTGTGCCTGGCATGTGAGATCTACGGACCACAGAAATAGCCGCGAGATGTGCACTCCAGCCTAACACAAAAGAAAGCTGTCAGTCAAATCTTTCGGATCAACTGCCCGACAGTTTCGATGGGAATGCCGCCTTGAACCGCGCCAGCAATGACGTGTAACACTCCTTTAGCCTGGCCACATGTCCTGGGCTGTCCCACGGCCAATGAGAGGCTGCGGCGACTGCCAGCGTCTCGGACTGTCGGCGTGGGGTCAAACGGAGTCTTTCGTAGGGGATCGATGAAAATCTCGCCGTTTTTGGTGTCCCCCCCGGCATATCTAGCAAAATGACATTCTGGAGGTTCTTGTCCGCTTTGCCGTGCGGAGAGATGCGGCAAATCTTTTGAGGGAGATAATGGGCGATAGGGCGGGCGGTGCTTTGATCCGAAAAGGTTCGAGATCGCATGGTCCGTCTCACTATCTCTCGTCTGTCTAAGACAACCTATCACGTTGGTCAGCTGGACCACGTCCAACCTCCATACTTGAGCTCGCTGCTAAGTGCCGTCTTCTCCTCCCCAACGAGTCCTTTTCCTTTCCCACCCTTCTTCCCGTTATCAATGGTGCCTCGCTTGGAATGACTTGCAGCAGCCAAAAGAAAAGGAACCGGGGGGCCAACCTAGCGCCACAGAAACCCACTCAAAAGCCATTGGTTCAGCTGCCCCAAGAGTTTTCCCCTCGGCCCTTTGAACCATGGCTTTTTCTTTCCAGTGAAGAAACCATGACGTCGCAGAAGTCAAGGCTGGCCTCGAAACGGTAGCCAAGGGGGTGAATGGCGACAGGCCTTGTAGGGCTTCTCCGTAAGGTACGGGTGGACCGGGCCCCATACGAAGTGGCTCGGGCGTTTGGACGGGCTTCGAACTTGGCCCTTTGATCGCGAGGCTTTCGTTCCGTTGCGGGCATGTGAGTGGTGATCTTGCGGACGCTTAAGCCAGCCGCCTGGGGAATTGATCCAGAAAAGCGGCAAGGTTTCGGTCCCTCGGGGGGAGTGGCTGCATTGGAACGAAGATGTCCAGTGGGCAGTGTTCAGGTTCAGGTACTGCGAGACGCCCTCCTTGCTTTTTCCCCGGGGCGATGGCCCGAGATCTCGAGTGTATATATATGTACTCGTATCTTGTCCTGCTGTTCCCTCCCCCCTGTGAGATTTTAAATCCCGTTGAACTTTGTTGTACTCCATTTGCAAGCTCCGTATAATTGACTTCGAAATATAATTTCAATATGGCTCCTCGACCAATTTTTGCTGCGACTCATCCTAGGGCGTGTTCAACGGCCTTTGAAAGGGTACATACACATCACACTCTTCCTCAATAAAAGGAAAATCCAAGAAGCTTTACTGACGAGATGCTCGTGTGCTCAGGTGTTCATGGCCCGTCGTGATATCCTCGAGTGTGGGCACGAGCCATTCGGTGATGCCTTTTACTTTGGCCCAGAGTTCTTGAGCGACCGCTTCAGGGACGATGCGGATTATCGCAAAAACACGGAATACTGCAACACCACTTTCAAAGATGTCTTGGAGAGTCTCGCGGATGCGGAAAAAGAGGTTCGAATTCTCCCGTGTCAGAGAGTATCCTTTGATCGAGGGTGTGTGATTTCCAAGTGGAAGTCTCCAAGCCCGCCTTGAACACCCTTTCAATATCCATCTTTATGGTCGCCCTTTGATTGAACTGCCATGATTTCCCCATGGTGTACTTTGGGAGGAGCAATTGGAATTGAACAAGATGCGATACTTACACATACCAGGGCAAGCGTCTCTTCATCAAAGACATGGCATACTATCTGGTGCCACCCGATGGCAAGCCATCACAAATCGCACCGTCTCTCGGCGGCGGCAAGGAGCCCGGCAATCCAACCGTCCTGCCGGTCGACATCTTGAAGCGCTTCCACTTTACTTTTCTCATCCGCCACCCCAAGCGATCCATTCCCTCTTACTACCGCTGCACAATCCCTCCTCTGAGCGAAATCACCGGTTTCGACTACTTCATGCCCAACGAGGCCGGATACCTGGAGCTCGTCCGGCTCCTAGACTTTTTGCTGGAGCGCGGAATCGTCGATAGAGACCACATCACTGCCATTGACGCCGATGATTTGCTCGATAAGCCGGAGCCAATCA
Source organism: Trichoderma atrobrunneum (assembly GCA_003439915.1). Taxonomy (NCBI): domain Eukaryota; kingdom Fungi; phylum Ascomycota; class Sordariomycetes; order Hypocreales; family Hypocreaceae; genus Trichoderma; species Trichoderma atrobrunneum. The sequence continues at coordinate 37,518 of PNRQ01000073.1, forward strand.
TTCGCGAGTATTGTGCGCGCATTGGCATTGACTTTAAGCCAGAGATGCTCAAGTGGACCGAGGAGGATCGCGAGTATGCGGCACAGATGTTTGCCAAGTGGAATGGCTTTCACGATGACGCTCTCAAGAATTCATGTTTCCAGGCGCGATCTCACGCCCAGGTAAGATGATACACACAAGTTAGTTTGAATATTCACACGGTTTGCTTACTTTTGAGATAGAAAACTTCGACGGTCGAGTCGGAGAATAGAGAGTGGGCGGAAAAGTATGGTCCTGAGGCGCAAAAGGTTATTCGACAGACCGTCGATGACAACATTCCTCATTATGAATACTTGAAGCAATTTTGCATTACTGTTTAATGATTGGACGATTGGGTACGGGGTAAAGGGAACATGTTTTGTTTTTTAGAAACTCTTTTTGAGTGATTGGTCTATGATACAGTATATCGGTCTGGCTTTATACGGCCCACCGAATCTTTTTTTATATGTCCGTAATCAACGTCGCTTTTTGCAAACAAGATCTCTGTCCAAGATACCTTCATCATGCCGTTACTAGTACATCTTCCTATGCCCTTGACATCTTATCATGTCGTGTGCCATTTCCTGCTCGAATCAACCCCCATCACATTTTACGCCGCCGCCTTGGTGACCGGCTTTTCGGGCTCTCCTGAGGTATATGTCGGGGCCTCAAATAGAGAATGCGTCACATTACTTGACCACGATTCAGCGTACTTTTTATCCTGGTCGTTGGCCCAGCTGATTGTGACATCAACCAACTCCTTCTCGCCTCCTTCAGCCTCCGCAGCCAAGATCTTGTTGCCACGGCCCTCGCCTGCCAAAACGGATGCCATATCGGCAATCGCATTTTGCTTCTGGGCGTTGAGAGCGATTCCGCGCTCCTGCTTGCTCCGGATTGGTTGGTAGTCGAATCCCTTTTCCTTCTCCTCGGCAATCTTCTTCTTGTCCTGGCTGGTGTACTGTTCCGGTCGCTTGTGTCGCAACTCGTCTGTCCATGCAACCTCGTGAAGGTGCTTCAGCTCTCGCAGCTTCTGGAACACTGAGCGGCCGATGGATCCTTGGCCGGGCTGGAATCGAATGTGGGCGAGCGGTGACCAGTAGTCTTTGCGAAGCTTTGCAGGCTTGGTCTTCTTGCCGTTAAACGGCAGCTGTTTCAGGCCATGGAACCCCTATGACACCCAGTAAGATACTATGATACGGCAGGCTGTAAGCGGGAGATAAAAAGGGCGAAACTGACATCCAATTGCTTGGTGAAGCTGTAAATGACCTGTTCTGATCTTCTGTGGGCAAACACCCAGATACTCTCTCCATGGCTCTCGGCGTCGTTGGATCCTGCCGCAGCCCCTCGTGGCCGGCCCGTGTGAGCAAACCGCACTCCGGATCTCAAAAGGCCCAACAATTGGCCCTGGCCGGGTCGCGAGGCGGAATTCATGGCTGCCGTCCGTCGTCTGGTTGAGCTGGTCGCACGATTCGTCTAACAAAGAAAATCGCCAGACAAACTGCTTTGCGCGGGGTCATGTGACATGCGCACCAAGTTCGCTGAGCTGAAGTGCCTGCGCCGATAAGATTGGGCTGGCCAATCACAGGGCGTGCTCCCCACCTCGCGTGTTAGGCCTCCACAACAGCCCAGTGACGTCGGGATGAATCTTCCAGGTTCCAGTGACTTCTGGGCAGCTCGAGCTAGGCCTGGAGCTCACTGGAAGCCTCCCGACGCTGTCATTGTCTGCCCACCACCTGTCAGGCAACTCCACCCAACCTCTAATAAATTGCATCAAGCATTCCATGATCCATTTCTTCCTTTCTTTGTTCTTCATCCTTACTCTCTACAGCAAAAGGCACAAGAAGCCCAAGACTTGCAACCTCGTTTGCTTGCTTGCTTGCTAATCACAACTTTACGACGATAACGAACAAACAAACAAACAAACTGACTGATACCCCGCTGTTTGAATAGCAGCCCAACCTTTGTCAAGCTATACACTACATTATACCCAACCTCGATTACGCTACTACTACATCATCCTACCATCTTTCTATTCTCTACACTTCCTGGCACACATTCGCCATGACTTCGCGAATGGACTTCACGGACCGTGCTCAAAAGGCCATCGAGGACGCCATGTCCATGGCTGAGCAGTACGGCCACTCACAGCTCCTGCCAGTACACTTAGCTGTGTCTTTGCTGGAGCCCCCTGTCGACCAATCCAAAGACCAGCAGAATGGTCCTCAGAATACCACCATCACTCTCTTCCGACAAGCCATCGAACGAGCACATGGAGATCCTCAGCTACTTGACCGTGCCCTGAAAAAGAACTTGGTGCGGCTACCAAGCCAAGACCCTCCCCCTGATCAGGTCTCGCTGTCACCTTCATTCCACGCCGTTCTGCGGAAGGCCCAAGACTTGCAAAAGGTCCAAAAGGATACCTTCATTGCAGTTGACCATCTGATCACGGCTCTATCCGAAGATGTCGGTATCCAGGCTTGCCTCAGAGAGGGCAACATTCCCAAGCCCAAGCTACTTCAAGAAGCTGTCGCCGCCATCCGAGGCACCCGGAGGGTGGACAGCAAAAACGCAGATACAGAACAAGAAAACGAAAACTTGGCCAAATTCACCATCGACATGACCGCCCTCGCGAGAGACAAGAAGATCGACCCTGTTATTGGCAGAGAAGAAGAAATCAGACGAGTTGTGCGAATCCTGTCCCGCAGAACAAAGAACAACCCGGTTCTTATTGGTGAGCCCGGTGTTGGAAAGACCACCGTCGTCGAAGGCCTGGCCCAGCGAATTGTCAACCGAGATGTTCCCGACAACCTCAAGGCCTGTAAGCTCCTCTCCCTCGACGTCGGTGCGTTGGTTGCCGGCAGCAAGTTCCGTGGTGAATTCGAAGAGAGAATGAAGGGCGTGTTGAAGGAGGTTACCGAGTCCAAGGAGATGATTGTTCTCTTTGTTGACGAGATTCACCTTCTCATGGGAGCCGGCTCGTCTGGTGAGGGCGGTATGGACGCTGCCAACTTGCTGAAGCCCATGCTTGCTCGTGGTCAACTGCACTGTATCGGTGCGACGACATTGGCCGAGTACCGCAAGTACGTTGAGAAGGATGCTGCTTTTGAGCGTCGTTTCCAACAGGTTCTGGTCAAGGAGCCTACCATTCCCGAGACCATCTCCATCTTGCGTGGCCTGAAGAGCAAATATGACAGTCACCACAAGGTCAGCATTCTCGACAGCGCCCTGGTGGCTGCAGCCAATCTTGCTGCGAGATATCTCACCTCGCGACGCATGCCCGACTCTGCAATCGATCTCATCGATGAAGCCGCCGCAGCAGTCCGAGTCGCCAGAGAATCTCAACCCGAAATCATCGACTCTCTCGAGCGCAAGCTGAGGCAGTTCAAGATTGAAATCGCAGCTTTGGAGAAGGAACATGACGAGGCATCTCAGATCCGGCTGCAGCAGGCGAAGAAGGATGCCCAGAATGTTGAAGAAGAGTTACAGCCCCTCCGCGAAAAATACCAGAATGACATCAAGCGAAACGATGAGATCCATCAGGCCAAGGACAAGCTCGAAGACCTGAAGAAGCGGCTTGAGGATGCCATCAACGCCGGAAACCACCAGCGGGCTGCCGATCTCAAGTATGGTGCCATTCTCGAACAAGAGGCGCTGATTAAGAAGCTGGAGGACAAGAAGAATGCCGCTGATGTCGCGCTCAACGCAAATGGCGACACCAGCGTCATGGTCACCGATATCGTGACGGCCGATAACATCAATGAAATCGTCGCGCGATGGACTGGCATCCCTGTTACCCGACTAAGGACATCGGAAAAGGAGAAGCTTATCCAAATGGAAAAGGTCTTGAGCAAGGTTGTCGTTGGCCAGAAGGAGGCGGTCCAATCGGTCGCCAACGCCATCCGACTTCAGCGCTCAGGTCTCAGCAACCCCAACCAACCACCTAGCTTCCTGTTCTGTGGTCCATCAGGTACCGGAAAGACGCTCCTTACGAAGGCTCTAGCCGAATTTCTGTTTGACGATCCAAAATCCATGATCCGCTTTGACATGTCTGAATACCAGGAACGGCACGCCCTGAGCCGGATGATTGGTGCTCCGCCAGGATATGTCGGCCACGATGCCGGTGGTCAGTTGACTGAGGCACTCCGACGAAAGCCATTCTCAATCTTGTTGTTTGACGAAGTTGAGAAGGCGGCCAAAGAAATCTTGACGGTTCTCCTCCAGCTCATGGATGATGGCCGAATCACCGACGGCCAGGGCAGAGTTATTGACTGCAAGAACTGCATTGTCGTCATGACATCCAACCTGGGAGCTGAGTACCTTGTTCGCCCAGGCGTGAAAGAGGGCAGAGTCGATGCCAATACAAGGGAGCTGGTCATGAGCGCGCTCCGCAACTACTTCTTGCCCGAGTTCTTGAACCGTATCAACTCCGTCGTCATCTTCAATAGACTGACGCGCAAGGAGATTCGCAAGATTGTCGACATTCGTATCACGGAAATTCAGAAACGCTTAGAAGACAATGGCCGCAAAGTCCATATACAAGTCTCTAATGAGGCCAAGGACTACTTGGGCAACGCGGGTTACTCTCCGGCATACGGAGCTCGACCATTGGCTCGTTTGATTGAGAAAGAAGTGCTTAACAGGCTTGCCATTCTCATTCTCCGAAACAGTATTCGCGATGGCGAGACTGCCCATGTGGAGCTTGATGACAACAAGATTGTTGTGCTGTCGAACCATCCCGATAGCGGAACAGATGATGATGACGAAGACATGTATGATGAGGACGACGTTGAGGATGTGATTGGAGAGGACATGGACGAAGACATTTATGATTAAGCGGATTGATTCAGGAAACAATGTTTCACCAAAAAGTTATTTTTTCTTTTCTTCAATAGGTATTTTCTTTTCTGGTCACATACATGGCATACGGAGTTTTTAGGAGGAATAGGGAAACTGTTTTTGTCTTGAGTGATTACTCAGAATTTGACCCTCTATAATGTATCATAGCTAAAAATGAAAATATTGTTCATTAAAAAATTAAAACATGACTCCCCGTCCCAACATGCAGTGTTGACAACTAGTGGTATATGCAACGAAAGAAACATGAAAACAGATGTAAGATATCTTTGATCCAGTTATATGAGACTCATCAAGACGCCATCTTCTCCTGTCCAGCCAAAGTCATCCATGAACATGGACCAATCTACGTCTTGGAACGGATCGCTGGCCGGCACGTTGTTGGTCATTGGCTGATCTTGCGCGACGGTATTTGTGCCTGAGCTTTGATCTGTACGGAATTCTGAGTTTTTTTAACGTTAGCCCATAATATATTGGAAGGGGATGTGACAAAGGGAACAACTGACGAATAATCTCGAGGCATTTGTTCACGCCATCGGTGCTCTTCTGCGCCATGAGAAGGCCGTTCTTGAACCTCTCTAGACAGGCGTATGTGATGCCCGCGGCGCCGCGGCTGACCCACGAGGGCGGGACGGACTCGAATTTCGGGACGTAGCTCCTAAACGACCAGAACGTTTCCATGATGACGCTGCCGCGGTACCAAATATCCTGCTCCTTGACGGAGCAGCGCATGATTGCCGAATAAGCCTGCTGTGCGAGCAAGTTTGCTTCTTCGGGCGGCAAGGAGTCCGAGTCCGGGCCCCAGACGGAGTGGAGGAGATAGACAATCGTGTTTGCGGCGTCGGTGAGGGCGCGGCACAAGATGCCCGGGCAGTGAGAGATGAATTTGGAGCGGGAGTCGAGGTCGAGGGCGGTGAGGATGAGGGAGCGGGCGGTTGTGAATGCCTTGAGGGTGTTTATGCGGAGGGAAGGGTTGGATGACGGGGGAGGGGTGGATGAGCTTGGGGAGGATGGAGGGGGGTTTACGACGGCGGTGTTTGCGTTGATGATGAGGTTGTTGTTTGTGGCGGTGATGGAGGAGGGGGACATGAAGTAGAAGAGTTGGATTTCGAGGAGAGCTGCGAGTTTGAGGATGCGGGAGATTTCTGTGTTTTAAGTGTGAGTTATATTCTTGAGAGATGAGAGTTATTGGGATTTTGTTTTTTCGTGATTTGATCTTACCTGTGTCGAAGCGAATGAGGAGAGGCTTGAGCACTTCGTACTCGTTTTCCCAGGTTGCGACGAGGCTGTCTGGGACGCTGCCTACTGTCGAGGTCTGCGCGTGCATGGCCATGTGGAAGCGGTTGAGGAACCGTTGCAGTTCGTAAGTGGTGATGAGATCGGCCCAGTAGGTTGATTCGAGGGCAGCTTTGCAGCGGGTGTCGCTGAGTTGAATAAAAGGGGGCGGATGGCCTGCGCTTGCCGATGTCCTATTGAGCGTATCAGCAAGATTTGTCCAAGGTGTATGCTACGTCAAAAGTTTGAAGTTCAGGAGAGAGGACAGACAGACCTTTGTGAGATCAAGCAGCAGGCTATCCATGTGGACGATGCCTCCTCGTCAGTAGACGTGTAGCCGTGTCGACTGCCCACGCAAAACTGAGGATGTGAGCCTCGGCCGGTATGAAGACCAAGCGACACACAGGCGTTCATGGCAATGCCCGCAAACATGGAAGAAGGATCGGTGACGAAGCGAATGGTCGGATACGGCCACGCGCAGATGAGGAGGATGGTGTGGATTTCATCGAGGCCCAGCACCGTGCTCGCCATCATTGTCCACAAATTCTTGGTCATGTACTCGACGAGGGCGCCAAAGAGCTGGGGGTCCTTGGCATATCGCCTGCTTGTCACGTACAGGACGGCCCAGAAGAGCATTGGTTGAGCAGCATAGCATTCATCGGGCTCTTTTCTGCGGAGAATAGGGAGGAAGGGGTGAAAATGCTGTAAGAATCTAGGGTTATTTTTTCGAGTTTAGCCTTTCAATCCATCTTTTTGGGGTAGCATGGGGAAGATTGTGGTCTCTATTCACTTGCTAAAATAGTAGTCGATATCTTCTCCAGATATGAGGATAGAACCCAGGACGCGAGCCTCGGTAGGCCCGACCTTCTTTTGCTTCTTCTCGGGGGGTCGCGCTGACGGTACAGTAAGTTGGATAGGCAGGGGAGGTCGTGCTTTCTGGACTGCTGTGGGCGGTGCATGGTCTGAGGTTGCGGAGAAGGCTGTGAGGGGGCTTGGAGGTGACCAAGCAGATTCACTGCCGGGAGTTTTGGTGTTGACGACCTTTTGGATGCTTCTTAGTTCCTGTTCGAGCTGCTCCAGCTTGCTGCATGGGAGTCATAATTTGTCAGCCACGATGAATGCTTTTCATCAAATAGAGCAAAGAGGAGTTGAATGCGTAACTGCTCATGAGATACAATGAGAATAGGAGACATGTATACCTTCGTTTTGTGACTCTTTTATGAGACTTGTCTACGACGCATGAGATCTGCAGCTTGGCGCATCTCTGACATGGCTGGCCGGGTACTTGGCTCGTCTTGCAGCGGACCTTTTCAAAATCTCAGCCTCTCACATTCTTTGTATTTTCACAAATGATTAAATAATCGAAAATGAGAGATGATAGAATGAAAATAAATAAATAACGGCAAATGTGCTACTCACCTTTGAGTTGCGACAGTTGACACACGCCACATTGCGCCTGGTCCTCTCATCGTGGCTCGGCGAATCTGCTGACGGCGGCGTCGGCGCCATCGAGCCCAACAAGTTTCTCTTTTTCCCTCTCTTAAAACGCTGATTCAATTTCTTTGCAGGGACATTCCCCGTGCCAGTGGTTTTTTGCCCAAGTCCGGTGGGTTTCAGATGCCTTTCGATGTGCTTTGCTGCTTCTCGTTGCCAAGCCGGGAATCAAAGGTGAAACGGACGGCGCTGTGAGAAATGAGTGGATGAGGCTTGTCACGGCTCGCGCGCTTTCGCTTCCGGCATTAGATTCGACGATCTGGAACAAGTTCTCCGTTGCAACTTTTTTCTTCTTTCTTTTCCGACTCCCGTAGATGACGGTGGCATCGTTGAATCCTATCGGGGGTTTGCAGGCTTCAACTGGACTGGACATAAACATGCCGGAGCCGGGCTTCTGTTAAACCCGATTGCCGGCCCGGAAGACGTCACGTGGTCTGATGACAGCATCGGTCGAGCTTCTTCGACTGTCGTTGAATCACGAGATGTTGCAAGTAAAGCATTGTCATTCCTCTATTGTTATCCATATCCAACCTACATGGGCTCTACTTCATCCAGTATCCCATCCAAGATCCGTTCCCAAGTCTCCAGCCCCCCTGTTATGGCTTAAAAATCCGAACCACCATGCATGTAACCCAATCATTCAACGCTTCGTCTGCTATTTCTCCTTCTTGTCTTTATCCTCTGCCACTTTGACTGTTCCATGTCCGGACTTTGCATATCCTCCCATCAGCTTCATTAAGACCCAGAGGAAGCCCAGGCCTACGGCAACCGCTGTTCCAACTCCCACCCATTGAGACGCTCCCTCCTTCACCACGGGAACGTTGATGTTGTTGATGAGACGGCCATCAGCTTCTGGCTTTGGGTTCACATGCCAGAACGTAGTGCCTGGTTCGAACAGGCCGTCATATCCCAGGTTGATGCGGTCAAATGGGTTGATAGCATAGCCAACGTCTTGTTCACCATTACACGCCCAGAATACTGCGGGGTAAGGAATTCCTGCCTCTTCTTTGCCTGTCGGGGAGGGCTTGAGATACCGTAGATGAAGAGGCACCTCGACAGTCCAGTTCTTAGCCGCAGCCTTGTCCTTGGGAGGCGCCAGTTCAAGAAGCACGTTGGATCCCCACTCCTTGGTTGCGTATGCGGGAGCCTCGAGATCCACCGGCTCGCTCACGTACTTTGCGGCTGCCAAGTTTTTGGACGCAAGGAATAGCTCATCCGCCAACTGGTACCTGTCTGCAAAGATGACCTTTGGAAACGTAAAGTATGCGTATGGAGCACACTCAGCGTCGTCGTCAACTGGAGGTGCTATCGTACTAAGACTCAGCTGTAGAGTGGGGTGTAGACCTGTTGGTTGCTGAAACTTGGATGTGAAAGACCCCGACGCAGCTCTGTGCCGCGCTGCAAAGGCAAACATAGTCGGTGATGGCGTCTTTGTTTCCCCAATGACTGCCAAAACTCCCGAGACACCGACTTCATGCGCCTCCATGCCCGGCGCGTCGCCTATACGTAGGATGCCGACTTCAGTGCGGCCCTTGGGTGATGCAGGCACGGATATCTCCCGCTTCTGCAAAGGCCACAAGGCCTGAATCTTGACAGCCTCCGAGGTCGAATCGTAAGACATGTCCAAGCTGACGGCGTCCTTGAGGCTCTGGAGCTGTTTTCTGCATTCGGCGGCAGTTGGTCCTGAGCATACTACCGGCCCGAGCCTCTTTGCAAACCCTTCCAGTTTCTCCAATTCATTATAGAAGAATAGAGCAGGAGAGCCTGCTTGACGCTCATTACTGAGGTTGATGAATACCTATAGAAGTAGTCAGATGGTGGTTTCCTTTTTAGATCTATGTGTAGATGAGTCTCACATCTGGAGATGAGCAGTCTAGCCGCCCAAATGCCTGAAGAGCCGTACACAGCTTTTCCCTGTTCCAACTGTCAGCCATTGAGTCTCATACACAAATAAAAGGGCTAAACAAACGGGTCGTGGTCCTCCTTGATAGGAGTATATGATACGTGGAGGCCGGGAGAGATGCGGGAGCTAAAGGGTTCCAGCGTGTTATAGCTCGCCGACGTTGCCCATCTCAGCTGCAGCTGGTCGAGATCACGAAGAAGTCCAGCGATTTCCGAGGGAAGCTCCGGCAACGTCAGCGTGATTTTGTGCTCCCGTACCGCCTCCACCGCCGGGCCTTGGACTTTGACGTCGTTGATCTCCAGCTGGTTGGGGTCCAAGTCCGCATCTTGCGGGCTGAAGTATGTGATTCTCTCCCTCATGATGGATGGCTGATGAGACGGACTGTGCGGAGATTGCAGTGAGTGACTAAAGGGTGATGGTGGTTTCGAGATTGGATAAGATATGGATATAAATACACGCTATGCTTGTGCTGCGATTTAAAGAGCGAGATCCAGAGAGGCGGCTGCTGATAATTAACGATGATTGTTCTATGGATGTTCTTTGTTGTGATATGACGACAGCAGATGGAATGATTCCGGCTGAGGTGTCCACTCCCACTAAATCTGCAATGCCGCCTTTAGTGGGCGTTCAGGCGCCCCCACAGCCGCTATAGGGGATTGACCCCACTAGCTTAAGGGGGAGCTCATTTAGCCTACAAGATTGGGGCGTCTGTGTGTATACATGTATATGTGAAGTGCCCCCTTTCTCTTATATGCTGCTTTCTTAACTTGAAATAAATCAAGCCGAGTGACATTTCAGCTAATCTACTGCCTAATATCACAAGTTGATGAGGCCAATTCATGAGGCTCTAAGTTGCGAGCATGACATCTACTCATAGTTGCGACGGCTGAGAGAGGCATCAATGGCCAAGAACTATATCTACACCGAATGAAACAAAAAGTGTATCGTAAATGTAATTCATGTTATTAAATTCAAAATATTATCAAATAGGATTCGTTGAAGAAAATGCAATCCGGAAATCTCCAAACGGCCAAGCCATAGCTGTCGTAAGCTCCCGTCTCGTAAACACACAGCAAGCCTCCTATCCGCGGCTGGTCGTGTACCGTACCCTACACATCCCATCGTATTAGGTACCTGTGTTTTATACGCATCCCATCATATATTCATACCAACACCTTATACGCATCTGGTCGTATATACTCGGCCCCTGTCCGGAGTAATAATAGATCTCACCCTTCAACTCAGCCTTCAATGGGTCGATCCCATCTAATAACGTTGCTTCGCTTCGTATAAGGCGATCGGCACGCCCTGTCCTGGGCATCCCACGATATCTGCCTTGAGATATTGTCCCGCCCAGTCTCCCCTGTACTCGATCCTTTCGTATCGCTGCAGAAGACGAACCACTGTACAGTAATATTTTAGTAAAAAAGAGTGGAAAATCAGTCCAGGACTACAACTGCCAAGATACGCGTACGTAGACATGTAACGCATTCTCTCACTACCATAGCATCACGATAGGTTATAAGACTCACATGTAAATGCCATCTCCGTCATGGCAAAATTCTGTCCAATACAGATTCGGGGCCCACCATTGAATGGCACAAATTGCCATGGCTTGGGCGTCCAGTGCTCCCATCGCTCAGGGCTATAAATCGCCGGATCGGCAAACTTGTCAGATACCGGAGGATAGAAATCTTTGACGCGCTGCATGGCGAGGGTGCTATAGAGGATGTGATCGCCTTTGAGGGTTGCAATGTCGGGTTGGCCCGGTTTGCCTGGCAGAGTCGAGTCTTCAACTGTTGTTGGATTGAGTCAGCATCTCTTTTTGTGTTGTGCGAGAATGTATAGGTGCAGGTACTCACGGCATGACCTGACATTGAACGGGACAGCAGGATAGAGTCTCAATGTCTCGTACAGCGCATGGGTAAGACACGTCAAATCCTTAAGATCCTCGTACGTTGGTGCTGCCTCGGGCCCGACGGTCTCGAGAACGCGGCTTCGCAACTTGCGCCAAATCTCAGGGTAGTTGGATAATTCGTAAATTGTCCAAGACAGAGTTGCTGCCGTTGTATCTCGCCCCGCCAACAGCACGGCCATGATCTGGTCTCGAATGACCTTTGGGTCTCGAGAAAAGAGCGCCATGTTGTGCAGAAACGTGAATTCCTTGTCCGACTTGGATATCGACTCCAGCTGTTCTGGGGTGAGGGTCAAGGTTGCATCAATAAAAGGTTGTATAAATTCTTCGAGGATCCTGATGCCCTTGTAGTATTCGGCTTTGGGGATGAAGCGTCGGAAGGGTCTTTGAATATCGTTAAGCAAGGATAAGTTAATAAAGATCCGAGCAAGACACTTACGCGAGTATAGCGAGAAGCATCTGAGTGTGCTGGACCTTTGTAAAGGCAGTGGTGAATTTACCATTAGGGCTATCAACGTGTCAGCCAACTATGCAATTGTAAAGCTGCATCTGTAAAAGAAACATATGAAAGTGTGATGCATAGCTCACTTGTCCAAACTGTCGACGCTGGAACCCAGCAGATAATCTGTAATAGCATCCAGTGTCATGCGATAGAATAAATCACAAATATCAACCGTCTGTCCCGAGGGCGGCAGCTTCGAAATCAGTACATCGTTCCATCTCTCAAGAATGTCCAGATCTCTAATCTTCTGCTTGATAAACATTGGCCGGATCAGATTCCGGCTCTGCTGCCACAGCTGCCCATCTGTCGTAAAGATGCTATCGCCAAGAAATGGCTCCCAAGTCCTGTGGAACATCTCACCCTTGCCAAAGTGCGTAAAGTTGGTCGTGAGCAGCCCCTTGATGTGCTCGGGATCAATGGTCAAGATGGATCGGCGGCCGAAAATGGTCATTTCGACGGCGTGGGGGCACGTTGGGTCTGCATCCTTGAACATGTTGAGAAAGTTTTCGAGCATTCGGTTGTTGGCGTGCATGTATCCGGCCTTGAAGAAGTGGTAAAATGCTAAGGACTCGGTTAGTGCCTGTGATGGTGTCCGTTTCTTGGTATATGCAGTGTTGAAGCATCTATCTTCATACCAGTAACTGGGTTACCAGCGAGGTTGGAAGCTCGAACTCCATTGACCTTACTCAGCCGGTAATTGACAACCAGCCGCTCGATGATCCCAAAGGAAACGACGAGACATGGTACAATAACGAGCAGTAACCACGCCTGTCCGGGAACCAGCGCCTGTAAGCTCTGCAACATGGCAATCTTCAATCGAGGTGGTTCTATAAACTGGAGATTTAGCAACTAGTAGAAATATTAAAACAACAAGATGCATCATGGAACGCGCGTACTTACAGATCTATATATGGATTTTAGGAAAGACTGCTAAAGCAAAAACATGAGAGTTTGTCTTGTGATATCCCTGTCAAATCTAAAGCCCCGCACGAGACTAGATGGACCACACACAACTGTTGGCCGCTCCCATTTAGCACATGCAATGGAATCCTTCGTCGAATGGAGGAGCAGTCCGTTAACAGTCCGTTGCGAGCGATGGAAGCTCAAAGGATTGCGTATGTGCAATTCAGCTGGTGGCTAGCGCGTTACCGCAGAGATGGTTCATTCCTGTTTCGAAATGGTCGTGTGGAGATAGAAAGAGATCAAGAATCGAGAACGCCGATGATGCCAAGACTTGTCTGATGGATCCATTAAGTGAAATACACCACTATCGCATATGCCTGCGCATATAGAAAGTTTCAGAGAGGTAGATACATGTAAGTAGAGAGAACGCATGATAGTCCGAATCCCGCGAGATCCGGAGGCCTCTTTCAATATTCCCAACGGAGTAATAAGTGCGAGTAATTGATTCGTCATATGCTAGGTGAAGTGATCCAGATGGTCCTTGAATCATCAAACCACCATCTCATTTCTGATCTAGAGTGCATGGTGATTAACTGCCAACCTACATCATCACCAAGAATGTCATCCCGGCCCACGTCCTGTGTCGCGCATTCGACAGCAAGCCCACCAGCCTCGTGGCTGATTTTATAATGAATTGATGTCGGGAGTATTGCAATTTGCACGTCAATATCCGGTTCTCGCCGGCAAACTCCTGCGACTGCTATTGTTCCGTCTTCATACTGAAGCATCATTCCCTTACACAGACGGTCTTTTCTTGGGGTCCCTTCAGGAACTTGTCGCCGAAAAAGCCATATCTGTTGGACGTTCTTCAATTCCACTATGGATACATAGCTGAAGCTCGAACTCCAGCTGAATCCCCGCGACTGAGTTAGTTGGGTTGGGACTACTATGGGCGAGATGTCTGTATCATTGGCTACAGTCGAGACAGCTGCAAAGTAGCTTGTTCTTTGGAACGGGAAATCTGCATCCTGGAATAAGAGATGCGTAGCCGTATCGTTGCCACTTAATTGCTGAAAATCAACTTCTGGCCGATCCGGGCACAAGTATTTGCCAAATAACTGGAATCTTCCCGTTGTCGTGATGATCTAGAGACACGTTTAGTTAGCCATAATTGTTTTCTAGATGAAGCGAAACATCCTCATAGCAACATACAGCAAGAGTATCTGGAATACTATAATCATAAGATTCGAACCTGCGGACCCAAATTGACCTGATTCTCTCTCCTTTTGCAAAGGGAAAGAATATCGCAGCCATAGAGCTACTTTCTGTTACTGATGGTATTATCTGTGCCGCAGGAGGCGAGTTGTCGTGCGGGTAAGAGGAAGCGCCGAAGAAAGTCTCGTCATGGTGTGGGTAGATCCAGCGCACTGCGCCATGTTGGCAATATACAGTGAGGCCCGTGATATCTTGAAGCGAGATGCATCGGATACGCAGGTTACCCTCAATTTCACGATTCCAGCGGGTGAGAGTTGCATCGGGTGGAGTCGGCGTGTCCCATAAATGGAATGATCGCAGCTTGTGAATCCGAATAAATGTTCCCTTGGAACGTTAGATGCTTGACACTAAATGCCAATAATCAACTGACCTTTGTTTCAATGCGTGCCTCCCGCATCGTAGACGCTTCTTCAACAACATACCACACGTTCTGAGGCCGAGAAGCTGCGGTTGGTAGAGCAGAGGACTCGTCTACAAAGTCCAGACGTGATACACTAAGGCCATCCAGCTGAATCCTAATCTTGCCACTTCCACCATTGCCGGTCACCATCCCCGTATCCCGGCACCAAGATTTGATGTCATCAAACGAATACTCTTTGGTCTCAACATTAGAGTGTAACAGGGGCTGAAAAATATGCCATCTGTTGAGTGCTGATACAAATCTCCAAGCGGGAGATTCAGGATAGAGTCGCACGATAATGTCTCTCAGTTCTTGAGGTATGCTGCAAACACGAGCGAGTAATGACTTATGATCCTCGATAAGAGTGTCATCGGCTGCAACTCCAACGGTAACATCGGGTAGTGATTGATAGCGCGTCTTGGGTAGCGACTCTGTCCATAAGGTGATTATCCAAATATCATGTAGACTCGGTCTCTTTGATGCAGCATTTTTGCTAACTATATGGAAACAGTCTATGTGATAGATAGACGTATCATTTAGCGTTGCGCAATTATAGCAGTCGCTTCTGCGACAAAGCAGCCATTGGTGAGAGGTCGATTTAGACTTCTCATAGACTGTAGTGTAATGTTCGAGTTGAGTGACTGTGGGGAAAGAAAATCCAAGAGTATATGCAAGATATGATGGCGAATCCCACTGTCCAATAACTGAGAAGAGTAGAGTCAGAAATACGGCTCGAACTAGTGCTCACAATAGGAGTCAATGCAGCTCACCTGCGGCAATCGTCTCACCAGGCCAAACTGAATAGCGACAGAATATGCAATATGGAGTCTGGAGTGGGATATGATAGTCAAGTCCTTGCGGATGGGGGACAACCAACATTGTGTAGATGGACAATGCCGTGATCTTTATATTATACCTAGGTAGTATAATAGAGTGTCTAAGACCAGGCAATTATAAGCTGTGGGAATCGTCCAAGACAAGCATATTCAAAATCACCACCACATCGCGTTCATATAAGTCACAGCTACAATAAAAGAGACTGGTGCCTAAGATGGAGTTAATTGGTGCGTGCCGTTGACCTTGTGCGCACAAGGCAGTTTGGCGATTCAGCTGTGGCATGCTAGGCTGACACCAGCGAGGTGCTTCGCCACTAACATGGGCAATGCTACACAACTTGTCGGCAGTCGGTCGATATGCACGTAGCATGAGGCGTATTGAGCATCATGATAAATTCTCAATAGATCCATCGAACAGAGCAACGATCATGTCTTGGCGGCAGATGAATATTTACTTAGTACTTAGTATCTTCCATCTTATTCGATGGGTGGCCTGTCCAGTGCTGAGGCTCCGTTTGCTTTCAAAATAGCGCCGTTTGCTAACTTGAATAGTTCCGTTACAAACTTGCCTGCTTGCTCATTGTGCTTGGTTTCGTAATCCGTAACGGTTTGAGTTCGTAGCCTATTGACAACCTTTGATGCCAAAGCAAGCGATGCTACGTCAGCTACTGCTTGAGCACCAACAGGGTGTATGAGTATATTGACGAATAACGACATTGCGGCCACAAGCGGGTAGACGACGGCATGCCTATCATGTATTCAGTACTTGTATTGCCTTGAACCTAGGCATGACTCTCAAACAAAGCGCGCATTGGTACTTACCAGAAGGTCTCTTGTTTGAGCATCACTATTGGCTCATTTAGTAGATTTATAGTCGAGTGGCTGGCCTCCAGGGATAAGTCGATACTTGAATGCATCGCGCTGTGAAGGTCTTCGGGTGGGCTAGTCTCTGCGCCTTGGGCAGCTCCAAATCTTCTAACCGGTGTATGGATAATGGTAAGGAGATAATGATATTCCAGCTGTAGCTGAATTGATCTCAAATAAGTTAAAAAGTTGGTAGCAGATGGTACACTGTGGCCTGAAAGAATTGATAGCTTGGGGCGAAGTGCTGAGGGAACAGACAATCGCCACCTCTCAAGCTCGTCATCTAGCTGGCGAATGCGGGTGAGCAGCTCACTATCGATGATTTTCAGCGCAGAAGGCGAGTAGAGCAGCCGAAATATTCTCTCCTTCAAAACTCCGAGGTTCGGGTCGTCTGTTAGAAATGGGATTGCTCTATTCCAATCAAGGGTGCCGATATTGTCGGTATCAGTGGCAGCACTGGATGATTGTAGGAATACATCATGGCTCAAGCATTCATTGTTGAGCACGGCAAGATCGCAGTACTCATTGGCGAGGATAGGAGGTAGGCCAGATAGGAGGGCGAGGTCCTTGTCGGATACATAGCACAGCCAGAATAGCTTCCGTATATGGTCTCGTCGGCGCCCAAGATGGGAATTCTCACGATCCATTGGATGTTGTAAGTGA
This sequence comes from Trichoderma atrobrunneum, assembly GCA_003439915.1. Classification (NCBI taxonomy): domain Eukaryota; kingdom Fungi; phylum Ascomycota; class Sordariomycetes; order Hypocreales; family Hypocreaceae; genus Trichoderma; species Trichoderma atrobrunneum. Next base: position 54,420 of record PNRQ01000073.1, read on the forward strand.
CCACCAAGTTCACATACCATTCGGCAGGCAGTTGAATGCAGTGCTTCAGCACTGCTGTACTGGCCAACGGCCGTTCTGTACTTATGCTAATTCCAGGGTTTAGCTACGTCTCAAACTCACCAGATAGAGGCACAAATGAATAGATGAGCTTACCAACAATAGTATTGTTTGGAGAGTAGGTAAATCTGCGGACGCATTGAGGAGTCCTAGAAACCACTCCGCCCTCGTTGCGCACATTTCACTACTAAAAGATGCAGATAATTGCTCAGAGACTCTCAAATGTACCAAGACGGCAAAGGCCGCCCAAAGGCACGCTCGTGCTGCCACATGAGTATGAGAAGCATGTCCCCCTTCAAAGGATTGGTAGGCTGTGTTTATCGTCTCTTCAAGAAGCACTTTATCAAGAAGAGGAAATAATATGAGAAAGTAGGAGCTTGAGAGAGAACCAAAGGATTTTTGCAACAAGTCTCTATCAGGCAAATCCCATAGTTCCCCAATAGGAGCGTGTATCCGAAGAGCTGAAAGGCTCCAACTCGGCTGGCCAGAATCACCTCTGGGCAAATAAGACTTTAAGGTTGTCGTATCCTGGTCAGTCATGGAAGCAATCCAACCCAGGCCATTTTCGGAGATGATTGGTAATCCCCTGTGATACCAGTTCTGTCCAAAAAGACGAGTTATAAAATAAATGTGTGCATGAGTATCATCTTCGAGAGATGGACTGTCTTGTCCTGCAGAGGCTGAATCTCGATGTTGAAGTGCCTTGGCCTGGGCGAGGGCGTCTTCAAGATGCTTAATTCGATCCAGCAGCTTGTTTGCGTCTACGCGCTTGATCCTTTAACACATGTCAATAACACCAAACCCAGATTATGCTTATTTAATCTTTCGAATACCTTTTCACAGAAGCTGTTCGCTTTTCTCTAGTAACGGTGCATGCCAACTTTTGATGACTGCACCAATTGCAGGGTAGGCTAGGGCCAGGTCGGCAGCATTCTATCTGAAGAGACGGTCAGGATGGTTAGAAAAATTCTCTGGGGGAGCGATTTACCTTTCTTTTGAAGCACACATCACAAGCCCTTATCGGGGGCATAATTGACACAGTAGTCACTTGTAGGGGTACAATAACCAGATACTGACAGAAGACAACGCCAGGCTGATCAGCCAAAGTACCTACTGACAATGACAAGGAGAGGATTGAAAGTGAAGAGTGCTTGACTAATCGGCCAAAATGTCATGTTGTCCGCTTACATAACACAAAGCTAGTCCTCTTTAGTTTCATCATTCCCTTGAGGTCCTCCAACTGCCCAATCACATTACATCATTGCATGGCCGCCACAACTTCATGTTGGGAAGTTGGTCCAAGAAGCATCGGACAAAAGGTGACCTTATGAGTCCGTGTCCTGTGATATCCGAGGGTGATTGTCAGTGTCAAAGCGTAGTCGTATAAATAAGGCTTGTTGTTCCAGTCTCTACCAAATTAAGTTCTGTTTCTGTATCACATCACGCACAATGACCACTTCCAACATCTTTGCTCGTTGGACCAAGCTCGTGGCGACGTCTCGCCTCTGCCGCTCTTCGCATATCTTGTCGGCCGATGCTTCCAGAATCTTCGTATTTGGCGGAGAACTCCTGCCTCGACAACCCGTAGACAACCATGTCGATCAAATTGACATCGATGCAGACCTGTTGAAAGGTATTGCCAGCTATCTCGCTCGTCTATTACAATCGATCATATGTCTGACTTGAGAACTGAAAGCCATAGTCAACACACTGCCAGCACCAGACAATGCACCTTCAGCACGTGTTGGCTCAGCTAGTGTCACCATCAATGGGAGCACCTGGCTCTTTTCTGGGCGTGGAGGTCTAGCCATGGATGCAATTGAAGAAGATGGAAGTTTCTGGCGATATGATGGTGCAAGCTCCACCTGGCAGCAAATTCTCACCAAATCGACAATCTATCCCACGTCCCGCAGCTACCATGCAATGGCCTTTGATGGCGAGAAAACTATCTATCTTCACGCGGGTTGCCCATCCCAAGGCCGACTCTCCGATCTGTGGGCTTTTGATACCGAGACTCTTGTATGGACTGAGCTTCCCTCGGCTCCTGGGCCTGCACGCGGAGGAACATCAATCGCCTTTTGCGAAGGGCTACTTTACCGAATGGGTGGCTTTGACGGGAAATCGGAGCAAGGAGGCGAGCTTGACATTTATGATCCAGCCTCTCAAAAGTGGCATACGATCGCATTCCCTTCTGATGGCGTCCAAGGACCAGAGGCGCGCAGTGTAGCAACTCTTCTGACAGTCCAATTGCCAAGCAATGAAAGTGCTCTAATCACCATGTTTGGAGAGCGAGATCCTTCGTCTCTTGGGCATGCTGGAGCTGGAAAGATGTTGGATGACGTATGGGTGTTCAATGTCAAATCCTCGACATGGAACAAAGTCGCATTCCCCGAACAGAATGCCCCAGCAGCTCGAGGATGGTTTGCCGCAGATGTCATGACGCAACAACGTGGGGATGCGGTAATTGTTCAAGGGGGCCTTGCAGAAGACAACACAAGATTGGGAGACGCATGGAGGCTGGACATTTTGTAACGTAACGAATACTTCTATATAAATGCATCGTTCCCACCCGAGCTTGGATTCCACATGTGTTGCGATATCCGTTTGAGTCAAGGAGCGATCAATCAGGCCACAATCTGCTAGCAAAGCCATCTATTGGTGAGATTTGTGTTATGTAATCGGACACGACGTTGTCCGTGGCGTTTTTAGCACCTTTTTTGACATGGAGCCGAAATGCTTGGCCAAATGGGCATCTGACGGTGAGGTAAACTCGGACTCTCCATGTCAAACAGTGAGTTGTCTATGTGTATTGTAAGAAAGATATATAAACACCTAAGTAAAAACACTGTGCACTTCTATTTTACTTTCTATAGTTTTCAATATGATTGTATCTTCAATTCTTCCCAAATTCTGTCCGTCAAGTTTGCACAATGGCATCCGTTGAGGAGCAAACGGCTTTGCTGAGCCTGAATGACATTCACCCAGCCCACGATCATGTCCCAGCTTCAGTCGCCCGTCGGCTCTATGTGTCACACTTCTTGTCGACCTGGAACTCTAGGGTTTTTGAGTTTGGGGCAGTGCTTTACCTAGCAGCTGTTTTCCCCGGAACGTTGCTACCAATGTCTCTTTATGCTCTTGTCCGTGGCCTTTCTGCAATTGTCTTTGCACCGGCAGTTGGGTGGTACATTGATACGGGAAATCGACTTCAAGTCGTTCGCGTCTCTATTGGTAAGCTATGATAAATGACTGTTATGATAATTTCGCTTCCTAATGCAATGCAGTTTTCCAGAGGATTGTGGTTGCGGCATCTTGCGCAGTCTTTTATGTGTTAGCGGCTGATATACCACTCACCTCCAGTGTAAGAGCAGGGCTGCTGGCAGTTGTCACGTTCTTTGCATGCGTGGAGAAACTGTGCTCGATATTAAATCTAGTCTCTGTTGAGAAGGATTGGGTGAGCCAGTTGATAGTGCCTATTCATTTATTCCCGGTTTGTGCTAATACATCTGGCTATTCTGTAGGTTGTGGTCGTATCAGAAGGAAACCCAGACGCCCTTCAAGTCATGAATGCTCAGATGCGACGAATTGATCTGCTTTGCAAGTTGTTTGGGCCACTATTCATTGCCATGATAGATGCTCAATCCTCTCAGGTGGCCATGATTGCCAATTTCGCTATGAATGCGGCAACTCTTCCTATCGAGTATTTTACCATCGCTCGGGTCTACTTTGACATTCCGGAGCTACAAAGAGCCAAGATACCACTGCAACGGAGTACTACACCACACACAGAGTCATCTGACGCCACAACGGCCTTTAATAGTGTAATCTGGCAGCCGCTGATTGCCATGATCAAGAAGTCTGTACAGGATTTCTCATTGTATTTCAAGCACACGGCATTCCTCCCGTCCATTGCGGGCGCGGTTCTATATTTCACGGTTCTCAGTTTTGGGGGTCAGATGGTTACATATCTCCTCTCTTCAGGCTATTCCTCCATGCAGATCGGCATTGCTAGGACACTTGGAGTGATATTTGAGGTCCTGTCCACATGGGCGGCACCTTGGCTGATGGGACGAATTGGACCGGTAAGAGCGGGTCTGTGGATGAGTAGTTGGCAAGTCGTGATGCTGGTTGTGGGAGTGTGTATCTTCTGGGAATTTGATGGGAAGGACTCGCTCATCTCTGCGAGCGGGCTTGTTGGGGGCACGGTGTTGAGTCGCTTGGGGCTGCGAGGGTTTGACTTGTGCGTCCAGCTCATTGTCCAAGAGGTGAGTTAAAGACACAACACATTGCTATTTTTACAGCATCACGGTTTTTTAACAACATGAACTGATAACATCATCAGGAAGTTGAAGCTGAAAATCGGGGAGTCTTCTCTTCCGTCGAAGCCGCGTGGCAAAATGCCTTTGAGCTTCTCGCCTTTGCGTCGACGATTGTCTTTTCCCGCCCCGAAGAGTTCAAGTGGCCGTCGCTCATCTCGACCTTGGCCGTTGCCTCGGCCAGTAGTGCTTATGCAACGTTTGTGTACCTGCGTAGAGGCCATCTGTTACACCTCGAGGCACTAACAAGCTTCCTGTTCACCGAGAAGAGAAGACATAGACAGCGTGTGGATCGAATCACATCTGGACCGGAGATATAAGACAGGACACCACCGGACAGGAGATTGGCCTGTTTCGGGGATAGCGTGTCGGTGTTGGTTGACGATTGGCGTTATAAGTTGCGTACCTTAATATGAATCAAGCATGATGAACTGCAGATCCCGCACAAGAGGCTTGTTCCCTGTAGGGAGAGCAGAATCGGTGGCCTGTTTGGGCAACTATTTTGCGAGAGCCATGGGGAGGATCTTTTGCGGCTCGGGCAATTAGAGTCGGGGGACACAAGCAGGATTTCCTCCTTGGGCCACCGAGCACGAATCGTGCCTGTCTGTGGCTGGTGCGATCCGAGTAGGACAGCCCTGAAGGTCAGCTAGCACGCTACCGATCATTGATCCTTCTGCTGCGTGTGCTACAGTACCTAGGTAGAGCATCAATGGGCTGTCAGCATCTTATGTTAGTGGCCTAAATGCTGAGGTGCTGCTGTGGCTGGTGCGGCCGCTGCTGAAGAGCTCTAATAAACAGCACAGCTCCCTCTGAAGCCAGTTGAGGCTCTCAGAAAAGTAGGGCGCTCAAGGTGCAACGTCGCTAAGCCGCTTTGGGGACCGAGTGGCTTGTGGCAAGGCCAGCACCTTCACTTGACACTTCACCGAAGGCCGCCAAAAACGGGCTGCTGATCCACGTGCAACGGCCCTCACTCCACTTGGCTTTGACATCAAAGTCTCTCTTCGCCGGCCTCAATTTACGCTGCTTGTTTCGTATTTTTCCTCGGCCACGATGCTCCTCTTCAAAGTCTCTCTCTCTCTCCATCCATGCTAGTCGTCCAACCGCCATTTCCTCAACTCTCGGAGTACGCGATCATAATCCTCTAGTCAGATGCATGTGGGGTGAAGTTGGGGAAAGCCCACAGCTAGTCTCCGATCGTTTGCTTCAGTTCAGTCCAGGACCAAGCGATCCGAGTACAGTCCGAGTACTCGTCCAGCAAATAATGAGCGGCCAGCCGTACGTCACCATTCGCGGCCGCGAGGATGGAGTTGGTATAAGAAACGGCGCTCCCGTATGTTGGATCCTCCCTCCTCCCCGTCTCCCCCTGCTCTCTGCGGCGTCGATTGAGCATATATATGTGAATGTGAATGTGAATGCTAGAGAGAGCGAATAATGAGCTCACATCCAGTGCGACAGGGCATGGCGCGAGATGTGCATGCGCGATCTGCAACCCATGACACCAGCCGCGCGAGCTTCCATGTGAAGCATATCGGCCAGTTTGCCAAGAGGCTCGAAGATGTGCGTTGATTGACCCCTGTTCTGTTCCTGTGTCATTTGGCGAGAGACAGTCTGACAGTGACCAAAGTCGGCGGCGCGGGCGTTTCCAAATCGAGGCCGGGCATCTCAGCGCTACAAAAACGTCCAGGCACTGCTTGTGCACTGGGGTTCCGACGATCTGTTTGTTCTTCCCGAGCTCGAGGATCTGGAGAAGTGCATGCGCGATGATTATGCGTTTGGCACCGACATCTTTTCAATCCCGTCGGAAAACTCTCATCTGGAGCTCATGATGAGAATTGGCCAGCTGATCAAGGACCACGAATCGCCCGATACTCTCTTCATTCTTTACTACGGTGGCCATGCCCGGATTGATGAATCAAGGCAAAGCACGTGGTGTGCGTAAGTATTACCGCGTCTTCTCTCCCTCACTCATTCATACATCCCTTGGTTTCGGCGCAAGCAGAGATATTCATTCTAACATGGCTTTAATAGTACACGAGATCCCGACTCGCCTTGGCTACAGTGAGTAATTCTCCATTCGTTTATTAAAAGAGGTACACTTACTGATACTGCCCAGATGGTCCGCAATCCAGACACTCTTGGAGCGATCAAAATCCGACGTTCTCATCCTGTTAGACTGCTGCGCCGGAGCTGCCAGCGCAACCTTCCCCACCGGCAACAGCATCACCGAGACCATCTCAGCGTCCAGTTGGGACGCCATCGCCCCCGACCCTGGAAGGTACTCATTCACAAACGCCCTCATCGAGGTCTTGCAGGAATGGCGGCATCGAGTCTTTTCCGCCGCTATGCTCCACGCCGAGGTGCTCGCACGTCTGAAGCATCCAAGGCCCATCACCATCAACGGCAAGCACTTCGAGGCCCGGTCCACTCCTGTTCACTTTATGATGACGGCCAACCATAAAGCGCCAAGCATCGAGTTGTCTAGGACAATGCCGGAGGAGAAGAGATCTCTCTCACTTCCCACTATTCCCTCCCACCATGATGTCGAGCCCATGGGAGGCCCTGTCGGCGGCCTAACACCACCCCCCATGGTGACGGCTGGCGGACGGGCGGCAAGTCCTGCAGATGCCTTAGTCGGAAACGTCGTTCCGAATGAGCCTACCGAGGACACCCCTCATGTGATGATATCATTAGCATTGGAGGATGATCAAAGACTAGATATCAATGCTTGGGAACAGTGGCTAAACGCCTTCCCTGCCATGGCCCGGTACGTCAAGATCCAAGGTGTTTTCAAAAGCCACTCTACCTTGGTCTTGGTCTCAATGCCTGTCATGATCTGGGATCTGCTACCAGAGGATCCGGCTACTTCCTTCGTCGCCTTTATTCGCTCCAACAACATAGCAGCTCAGAAGCCACAGCCGTCACCAATTACTACTGCCGTCCCGGCATCACGGTTTCAATCGGAGACGGTAGGGCCGGATACAGCCTCTTTCGTATCTGGCGTATCTGGCACCACCTTTGCGCCGACTTTCAGAAGCTCGTTCAGCTTCAACAATGCCGCTCGAGATGCGAGATCGGCTCGCAATGCAGCTCCGTCCAGTCAGCCTGGGACACCGCAACCAGGACCAGCTCTCTCGTCATCTCCGTCAAGCCGACAACTACCGTTTTCCAGGTCCATGAGCTCCGCAACTTCTCTTCCTGCTACATATGGAAACCCATCTTCTCTCAGCACCAGCCCTGTGATATCTAGGCAAATGATTCTCAACCAACAACAAACCCAAAGGCGCACTACGTTTGGCGGTACCGATGTTCCAGAGCCCCAAAACTTCTCGGCACACGTAGAAAAGCGCCTGGAGGATTATTACCAGAAACAACCGCTACCAAATGATGGCGAGAGTGCCTTCCTCGCTTCCAATCTCGGAATAGAGCCTTTCCACCTCGGGTTGTGGTTCCACCACCGGCGCGAACGAGACCTGGTCACAAACAGGCTGGCCACGATGAAGGTTGGCGGCATGCCATTCAATGAGGAAGGGGGCCCGCTATTGATCTTGCCAGCAGATCTCAGCCGGCTACTCGAAATATCACAGCCTGGACAAACTCTCTTATTTGATATCCGATCGCCTTCAGATTACCAAAGATCGCACATCCGCGATGCCATAAACCTTCGAGTACCTCAAAATTTCATCAAAGACGCTTCGCCCGAAATGATTGGCCGTACTATTTCGGAAGAGCATGGTCATGAGATCTTTTCCAAATGGAAAGAAGCAAGATGCATAGTGTTTTACTCTCGCGGATTGGAGAGTGCATGGGAGTGCCCCTCGGCAACATCCTTACTGCACAAGCTCTCCGAGTTCGGATGGACAGGAAGAAGTTTTGTCCTCAAAGGTCACTACCGCGAGTTTAGTGCATCTTTTGGGCAATACATTGTGGACAGCAAGAAGAATGCTGAGACTAGCAGCGCCGAGCAGCAAAGCGGAGAGTCGTCCAACGAAGCTGCTGTCGATCCGACACAAAATTATGAGCAATATACGCAATGGCTTGCTCATGTAGAAGCAGAGGATCGATCGCGCACAAATGCGTCCTCTCCGACACGGACCACTGAAAGGACAGAATTTGTCGAGAGCCAGGAGCATGAGCTAGAAACAGAACTAATGGCTCGGTGTGGCGACTTGTATCGGAAAATCCAAGATGTTCAGGCAGGCAGGGATCCATCATGGTACGATAACTCTGATGTAACAGCGCCAATGGTCGAATATCTTGACCGTGGTCTTAACAAGATGCGCGCACATCAACCGTCACCACAGCAAATGCCGACCAGTTCGAAGCTGGCTGCTGAGGGCTATTTTGATCCACCACCTCCTCCAGAACTGGAGGATGGTGATGACTATGTTGAGATTACCAGGGGTAGCGGCTCTACTGGCGTCGCACGATCTGGAACTCAGCTCTCGGCAGAAAGGGGGAGTCCTGGGGATGAGCCTCTGCGCAGAGGACGCGGAGGTGGTTTACTAAACAAGGTGTTTCGGCGGGCATAAAGCATGGGGAATGGGATGAGTATATGAAGAGGTTACGGAATTTTGGCATTAATGTGCTCGGGTAGCACTTCAAGGTGTTTTGGGGGTATGATGATACCACGGATGTAAGCTTTGGATATAAAATCGATGGCGTTGGGTTGCCCTGAAATATACATGTATTCTTTTCAACTTTTGCGAATAAGATGTTTTATTAGCCTTTTGACATGGAAGTGATAACAGCTAGAGACTGATTGATTCGGTCAATGAGAGTTGCAACTTTTTTAGAAACCTCGTGTATTTGTTGGATTTGCAACAGAAGAGGTTTATATGGGGTGGTGTTTGTTTGTCCATTATTACAATTATCTCATAACCACCGACCATATCCCGATGTTGCGTTCTTCTCCCAAGATATACATGACATCCGAGAAGCCACGCGCTTCATTATATGCTACACTCGATAGCGGTGCTATAAAAGTGTCGCTCTTTCATAGAGATCTTCTATACCTAATGTAGCATGACATAGGTAAGCAAGGAGTCCAAAGAGAACAATAGTTACTGCCCTTTGCGATCATCCACTTTTCTAACTTTCCTTTATTCTAGATAATGTGAGGTATTAACATAGAACCACTGCCAGCACTATTAATAAACTGACTTGCTCGGCCATTTGGTTTGTCGGTTATAAACAGCTCAATAACTAAGTCTAATTCTGTTCATAGAATTCATGAATGGGTTTTTCATCTCTATACAGAAGCCATATAGGTTGGGACGACAATGATACCCCGAACGTTTTCTCCTCACCGGTATACTTTTATCTCTTTTTGTGCAGATACGCGTCAGCTTATGTCCTTACTAATTTACCACAGAACAGCTCCAAGTCAGGCCCATCCGGGGAATTAACATGAATCCCTACAATGTATAATAAATAAATCCGCATCCACACATGTCAAATTTACCCGCCGTGATGAACAAGGGCAAAGACTGAAGTTAAATTGTATGCCCAGCCAGCCCGGACCGCTGCTCACGTCAGAGAGCTTGAACGCCGGTCCAATATTGAACCAAATATTACGTGAGTTTATTTTTTCCTTCCCTCCTGAACAACAACCCAAATCATCCATCATTTTCTCAAATTCTGTATATCCGACATCTCACAATTAGTATATCCGAACAATAGCGCGCTGTTAGTAGTCAAAACTCGAACGACAACCCGCGCGTGCCATCTATATGAAACGTTCAACCTTCAAGCGCGGGCACCGCCCGTTAAACGAACGGCGTTCCCAATCCAGCCAGCATTGAATTCGCCTGTCCAACGGAAAAATAGCCCACCCCTGAAAGGGAAAAAAAACACATCATCCAATAGTATCTTCGGAATGCTTGCCAAACAAAGGAGGTATTGAGAGAGCAAAACCCACAATCCGAATATATCATCTCATGCCAGTCGACACACCCCCAATTGACCAATGCTCTGCTCCCGTTATCCAAGGTGGTAGTTGTCTCTTTCAAAGCTCCCACTTCGCATGCACCTGTCATCCGTACTCGCGCATACGGGGGGTCACCCTTCCCCCTCCCCATATTTGTTCCCGGTGTCAACAGGCAAAGGAAAAAAAAACAGGATTAGAATGACTCCTCCCCTACCACTCAAAATCCCAATATGCACGAGGTACGGAGCGGAGTACGGAGCCGAATCCCCCCCCTCTTTCCGACAAGGCATAGTTGCTTCTTTTCTCAATGGCCTCACTCTTTGCCAAGCCAGGTTGTCTCCGATAGGCCCATTACCCCTGTCTCCCTTGTACAGCACAGAAATGTGCTTCTCACACCGGTTGACCTCTCAGAGCCAATGACCAGCGGCCTGTAGCTGAGATGCCTGCGGGCACTAAGCAGGGTGGGCAAGCGTGCATGAATGACTTTGGACCACCCTGGCAAGGCAGCCCTACCACGGGGATCACCGTGTCAAGTCGTAGCCCAATGGCAAAGTCGAGGCGCCCTGCAGGCAGAACGGTTGGGAAAACAAGGCTATTATAGAACCGTGTCATATCGGCTCCTTTTTTTTTGACATGCAGAGAAAAGGGTACAGTAGCTTCTTTCGTCTGTTTGCCGTGTCCTCGTGCTAGAGCATTACAACACCATTTCAGATTTCCGGTGCAACACCAGATGCATAACAGGGACGTTGGTGGTGCGTCTGTGAAATGTTGGATGCAAAGAGAGGCTGCATGATATGCCGAGCACTCCAATGATACGAGCATTACACTGTGCTCCCAATGACGACGGGTGTAAGACATCAACAAGGCACACAAAAAGCAATAAGATCTTGATTTCCCCCAGGCTGTCACACGAAAAGGAACGGGTTATCGATGGCTTTGGAGAACTTGCGCAGCTACCCGTCACCACCACGTTGTTGAATGAACACTTTTCGGGATGACACAGGGTCACGTAAAACATGTTGGTGGTACAATTTTCTCACACAGCAGTAGGGTGAAAAAACAGGCACAGCCTCCTTACGTTTCCAGATACCAGCCGGCAAAGATTCGTATACATATAGATTGCCATTAGTTTGAAGGAGTCCAATCGCATCTCTGCGTTGCAGGAAATGGCCTGATCTGCAAAGGAAGGAGTCGAAAATCCTCTCCCATTTGCGCCAAGCACAATGGCTTGATTGATAATCTAATCGTGAGACGGACAGTGGAGGAATCATTCTCTCTTCGCCCCCCGGTAGTACTCGTACTTGATACAGTCGTATTCAAGGCAATATCGGACATTAGTGGCATGCACAGAGTAGCCCTCTTGGAGACTTTATCTCTGAGTAGGTAGCACGACGACGCACGCGAGCTCGTGTAGGTCCATGCCGTGACACATGTTATCCGAGACAAAAGCACATCAAACCCTATCTCTGGGAATTATCGATCTTTGCTTGTATGCGTATGCAATGACAAGGCTCTGAAACCAAATGGTTGGCGGATGTTTCGGTTGCCCGCGTCGATGCATGGATGAATTCCGCGATTACAGAATAAGAATTTGTTGCGATTCGCACCGAGACCATACCTTGATGATTCATTATTTGGTTAAATGAGTTCTTTGCGAATTGGTTGTCACAAGGCACTCCCTTGCTGAACTCAACCATGTACTTGAAACGTGAAGACACCGAAACTGTGATGACATATACTGTTGAACACCCGCTGGTTTATCTTACACAGCGGGCGCACTTGTCCGTAGTAATGCAAATGCTGACAGGTAGAGGCAGATGCGCTCGGTGCCATATCGAAAGTTAGGAAATGCACCATTTGGTACAAAATTCCGACTCCAGAGTACTTTGTATGACAAACCCAAGAGCAGGATTCTATTCCGCTACCTGGGTATCACTTCTTACGATAACATGTCATGTCGTGCTCAGGACAGCAGCCGATCTTCTTTCACCAGATTCCGAACCCGCTTCCGGGAACTAGCTCATGGAGACTATGGTTGCTCAGAAGCGGTGAATGCGACCATCAAAGAGAGTAGCAGCCGCTGGATCAAGTCGAGAAGGTGCCAAGGCATGTCGCTATCCGGCGTGGTATTCTATCTTTTTCGTTGATGATCCGGAGACCGGCTACTGGCTGATCTTTCTAATGTGGCTCCTTACCGCTGCTCCAGATGTCCGGTGCCAAAGGTGTCAGCACCATAAAGCATGTGCAGCAACAACTAGACGCTCGGGATGGAAGCTAAAGACGGCTCGATACCACAACGCTGGCGGGCATTAGGAAGATCCCACAATAACCGCAATAGTACGGAGTACTTGGTACCTGTCATAAAATAACACTGGGCTTTGCCCCTGAACGACTGGGTGTTGGCTGATCTTGATGCTCGTAGCCTCGTAGGAAGAGGAGTCCTAACAAAGTTGTTTTATTTTTAGAAGTCTTCGGTATGGTCATGCCTAGTTGCAGTATCACATTTTCTAATCTGAGTTGGAATGAGTCGCTTCTAAACGAGCTGAAGAAGAAAGGAGCTCGAACATCATTGTGCATATGGAGTTGTAGCACTCCGTCTTTTGCATTGCCGTTGTCTGATGACAGCTGAGGCTTAGGTGTTTTGTTGTGTCGGTCTGCAGTTAGGAGCCTCTCTGGTGGCTTCGCGGGGTGTGGCGTACAAACCAGAAGCCCCTGGTAGCCGCCTTGCGTGTCTCGTCTTCTAGGAGCTGTTAGGAGCTGTTGGATTGCAGAATGTGTCTGTTGCCAAGTTGAGTTGGGCTTGCGAATGCACGGCCCCCTTGTTGCTTCGGGAGTGTGGGTAGGGGATGCTTGCCCTTGCTGTCACCAGACCTCTTGTTGCCTGGTCAGGGCCGGCATTGCGCCCGATTCTTTACTTTGTGCATCCTCGCACAGAGCACCCCATATGTACAAGTATGGTCAAATCACGGGCACGTAACTGTAGTATTACGGAGAAGCGACGGGCCAAATAGGCAATAGTGGATGGAGCATGGCAAAAGGCGTCAGCATTGAAAGAAATGCACACTTGTGCTGGGTAACTTTTGCCCGTCTTGGCTCTTTTCCTGGTTCGTTGGACCGATCTGTATGAGTTTGTAAGCATTCGGGATTCTCAGCAACCTGCCAGACTCAATGTCTTTCTGATGGGACGTGCCGCGAGACGGGGTATTTTGGCAGCGGCATTGGTTGCCGACGAAGCTTGTGTGTCCACCGTAAGATATTAAGAGATCTCTGGGGTGTCCTCATATTAGGTGCATCGCGTCAATCTGCAACGTCCGGCCAATTCGACCCACTGGCTTGTCGCTTCTAGCACAATGACACGCCCGCAAGCCGATGATGAGCTGAGCAGGCTAGGATAATAACAGGTCTAGCGTAGAGCGAAGAGCGAGCGAATCAGAAGGCATCCCAGCGTATGGGTGTTGTTTCAGGAAATCATCTCCGATAGCGCGGGAATCGATGTGGGCAGCTGAGATCCAGGTTAGGTGAAGTGAAACGCAGCCTGACTTTCAACAGCCAAGAATGTACGAGAAGCACACTCGTATGCCGTTATCAGTACCACGTGCCTTGCTAGGAAGGCTTTTTCCCTTTTTTATATGTGCCACTTGCGTCTGTCTGCATCCTGTAAGTGTAATTTGTGCGGTGCCTGGAGGTGCACAAGAACGGAGTACGCCATATAAACTCGGTGAAGGCGGGCATCAAGCTTGCGCTTCGCAAAACTTTGTTGTTTCACGGCGTCAATGCTAGCCTCGAAGCTTTGTCGCCTTGTTTATGTTTGGCCGAAACGACGTGCTATTTTTGGTCCTATTTCTGGCAACGAAGTCTGTTTTGAAAACATTAAATCTGATGATCCGTATCTGTAACCGTACCTGTTGCAGAGCGGCATGATGAAGAGGGGGGATCTTCTTGGGAACCGGCATAGTATGGGGTCGGCTCCATGAGTGACGAGTTTAGCGAGGACATTGCGCGTACGTGGAGCATAGGTAGCAGCACCGCTGCATAACAGTATGAAGGCTTCTCTGACGAGGCTCGATGCCCATATGAAACTTTTGAAGTCGACGATGAGAACTAGCAATCGACGGCGTAGCGTTTTAACCCCTACCGACGTTCCTGAACACCACCAACAGATCTGGCGGGCGCTACTGCGAATGGCATCTGTGTGCCAAGGAATTGCCCGCGCTCTGTTTGGTGCTTCCGTATTTCATGCCTGTATGGTGCTCCGTACTTTTCGTATGATTGATTGATACCCCGTAGAAAATTACTGCCGCATTGGCTTTGGAGTAGCCCCGGCCCCACAGATTATAGTGAATATTGGCCCCCAGTCTGCTCGAAGAGTTAAGCGATGGATACTTTGGGAGCTGTGGGACATATGCAATAAATGATGCTTACCAGTGGGAAGCTTTTGCGCGTTGTTAGGCGCACGAGTAATGCCATGTACTTGTACGAGTAGGATGCTCGCCTAGGCGAAGCCCTGGCTCGAGATTCCCTTGTGGCATACTGTCAAGGCCACCCATCACTTGCAACCTGGTCCCAGTCCGCATGCCGTCGGATCACGGTGGATCAATATTCATCGACGTTTCTTAGCCCAACGGGAAGAGCCTGGTCGACGTGCAGGTGTCTCACCAGCAAGCTCACCATTGAGCCGGAAATACCTTGGAGGAATGACTTATTTACGTAGCCCCCACTGGCGAGAGTACGGAGCAACGGCGCAGTAGCACCGCTGTGCAACAACGTACACGCTGAGATGGCGAATCCTTGGGGAGAGAGCAGCCTGGTGGTCTCCATCGTGTACCTGTATGGCGACATCTTTCTTTGGTCGACGCGGGACATGCTACGTAACACTAGCACGACACGTACGTAGGTGCTTGCTTTGGACCTGAACCAGGACCTGAACCTAGACCTAGACTTGGGACCTGGACCTGGGACCTGGACCTGGACCTGAAGCTGCTTGAACAAAGCATGTCAGTTAGAGCAAGCCCTGGCCTGATTTGGAGATCTCAAACCTGTCATTCTGGAGCGGGAGGGGGTGGAGGAAGAACGCCTCTTTGGTACATCCTCCGCCAACACCAGCAAGACGAGCAGTTTGTATAGTATCGTATCTGCCGTTCGAGGTTGCCTGAGCAAAAGAAATACGACAACGTTTCGCTAGCTGCGCAAGATAAGGCCGTTAAGCTGTTCTCGATCACCGCCTCACCCTTGGCAAGTTGGCAAGCTTGCAATTATACGGAGCACTGACAGTAGTGTCAAAGTTGTCGAAGATGGAGGGGCTGAAGCTTCGAGCAGCCACAGCGACAAGGGTTGTGGCTAGTGGCGCACTGTGCTCGCGCTTCGGCAGTACGGGCTGGCCAGGCCAAAAGGGACGAGCCGCCGGGTACTGTTGAGGGGCAGTCGACAGTGCAAAAGCGACCGTATGCAAAAGTCGCGCACACTGGCTCCGTACATTGGCCAATCGCACGACGCCAACTTTAATTTCCAGCCGCCCTGGCTCGGAAAATTGATCTCCTGCCAGTTGCCGTCGTCGGCTTTTGGCCTCGGCCAGGCCATCAAACAGGACAGGCCTTGAGTCGAGCACCTCGTCGTCAGCCCATTGCCATTGCTCCAAGTAAGTTATGACAAGGCCCCACATGTCTAGGCCTCGTTCTGTCACCCACGCCGAGCGATCTGGCCCCTAGAGAGATCGCCAGGTCCCCCAACTTCGCTCGAGAGGCCAGGAGCTTCGCTGGAGCCGTCGCGCCAAAAAAGATCCATTTAGCGCTGTCAACGCAGCGTGCGAGGGGGGGAAGACGGGGGGCATGGGGCCTCTAGCAGGTGCCAGTGGTCGTGGCAAAAGCTCCTCGCATGGCGGGCTTCAAATTACCTCGTACGAGTTTGTATGACACGGAGACGACACTTGGACTTTTGGGGTGATTGCGGGAACCAAGTGCTACAAGTACAGCCAGCGCGAGGCACAAGGTGCTTACAGGGCGTGGCCGTGGTTAATACACGTACGCGCGGGCAGGCTGATGTCCAGAGTCAGGCGCGGCCGCACAAGATTGATCTTGACAGCTCCTCGTGGTGGACCCAGGATTCCAATCATTTGCGAAGCACTCGTCTCACAGGAAACGTGCGTTTTGCGCTCCTCGTGTCTGAAAAGCCCCCAGCGGCGGGGTACAAGTGCACCACTAGCAGTATTCCTCAATGCACGAGGCTGGCTGAATACGATAGCCGCCAAGGCAGGTGAAATGTCTGTTGGGATTGGGAACGAGAGGTGACGAGGGAGCGAATGAAGAGCTGTGCCTGCTCTAGCCTTACAACTCAGCAGTTGACTTGCCACCACGGCTAGTACGCACTTGTCAGACGTCTAGATGGAGGAGGCGAAGGTTTCTAGAGAACCCGGGGATGTGGCATGGAAATGGCACATGATATCGGCAACTGGCAGTTTCTGCAACCACGCCGCTGCAATTTGCGGGCAACATGACGCCCAAAGGTTGGTTGCTGCTCACCATGTTCTTGTGGCGTCAACGGCGCACCCATATTTCCGGGTATAGCTGCGCGTGCTGCGGAGCTGGGACAGAGAGACATGACTCTCTAGCAAAATTACTGAACACTAACCCACCGGTTATGGGGGAGGCCTCGGCGCCAAAAAGACTGGATCGACACAAAGGAGATGGTATCCTGATACAGTACAGGACCGCGGGTTGAATCCGTGGCTCTAAGGCTGGGGTCGTCTAGGTATATCGGCTGCTCTCGCATCACGATAATCTGCGCTGGCGCAGAGTGCAGGATGCTACTATTATTTGGCATTACTCCGTTCCATTCTCGGTACTGCGCGCTTCGCATGGCATGAGGCCTGTGCCATCTTTAGTCCTCCCCACTATCTGATATAATTCGGCTGCCAGTGCCCACATCGCAGCCGCTATAGATTCAGCGGCTCCCCTTGGGGCAGCCTTGATGCTGGACGATCGGGTATTAAAATGGAGACTCTTTTTGCTCTTGGCTGGGATATCCTTACGCGACCCCAAAGCAGCTACCTGTTCGAAGCACGGAGTACACCGCTTGGCGCATCGGGCAATCGCTTGCAACATCCATTGATTGAAGAGGGAGGGAGTCATGCCCGCTAGGACCGCAGATGATATGGATAGTGGGAGTCTTTGATCCAACAAGTCGTCACACACGCCGTGTTCTCCTGAACTGCGTAGAGCTCATACTACCCCGAGCTTTGCAGCAACGTTGGAATTGCTTTCTCCCTTCGCTTGGCGCCTCATTATTACACTAGAACAAGTACACCGGTGTATAGAAGATCAATGGGAGATGAACGGATACACGCTTGTCTTGAGAATAAATTACCTACGCATACTTGCACGAGTAGTCGTCTCGAGAACTGCAGTTGGCATGGACCGAGTCGTGGATAGGTCAGTGCCACCTGCTGCACGTCTACGGAGCACTGATCTGACCATACTAGCAACGCATTCTAATGGCGGCGGAGATCTGCCTCATGTATACTATATACTGTACAATCGGATCCGAGCCACAGTATGGATCCAGAGAGCATCCTTTCTCACTCACTGGCCACCTTGCTTGTACATACTAGTACTTGCAGTCTCCCAGACTTCGGCCCTTCGTGAACTTTTATATCATGTCGAATACTTACAGCTCGGAGACGTATCATGTGTTGAGCTTCAACTCCACACAGAAAGTTACTCTTCCATATGAAACGGGCCACCACGGCCACCGGGCCATTCCGTGCTTCAACCAAACAAATTTTTTCTCTGCTATACAATACGAAAGGCTGCTGCCAACCCGTCATCCGAAAGGGTTGCAGTCAGTCAGTCTGTGTCGCTCGGTGACTGGCCATGTCAGAAATATCACTAAAGTTAACAACACCCCCCCTTTGGATTTCTTCTTACGCCTACACCCACACCCCCGTCCAAACCCACTCATCCACTAGGCGCTTGCCTGCGTTTCTGTGACCATTCTATCTGGCTTCCCTAAATCGAAGGTTCATCAGAACAGGCTTTGGGTCCGTGGAGCCGGTGGCCCACCAGGGCCTGTCGGGGCTTGACGAGTACTTTGGCCCCCCTGTCCTTGTCTGTGGCGACCGTGCTGTCCCTGGGCTTGCTTGCAACTCATGCAGACTGACTGGACTGCCTGACGACTGCTTGACTGGAGGTACATTGCTGCTTTGTATGGCCAGTCGCAGGGATAGTGGGCTGTCAGACCAGCGCCACTTGGCCTGAGTCGCGATGTCCCTTTTTCATTTGGATCCAGCGCCGCTAATAACCCATGTTGCCGCTCCTATCGCAAAAGGCTGGGTCTATATTGCTCTCCATCCTCCCATGCTACTACCACTCTATGATGCGACGAGCTCTTTTTAAGTTCCGCAAGCCCACTTTGCTACGTACTGCGTATCTCGACTCTCTGCTCTGCTACAGTTCGACTCTGCTACTTATTACTTGCATACCCAGGTCTACTCGAATATGACCAGCTGTTCTCTATAATCACGGGCACTTTTAATATCAACGAACCCTCTCCTCCCCGCTTGTTATTCATAAGGTTTTTAATTTGTTGGTATCTATACGTTTCGGATCACCCTTCTCAACAATTCCCTGTTTTGGCAACCAGGCTAGCTTGGTGCATCTACCCGCCAACTTGACGATACTGCCTCCCAGAGTACTGTGGGCTTGTGTCTTATAGATCAACTGGCTTTTTTATTATTGGATTAGCTTTGCATCACTGCCTGGAGGTTTCGATATACCCCATCGATCAAACGTCATTATCTACGCCTTCGGTTTATCTCCGCAGTCAAGTCGAACGTCAGGGCATATATCTGTAAGTTTGTCATGCTATAAAAAGGAGGGGTCCCAGCCCATTCGCTGACACTGAAACCTCGATCAGCCATTGCCCCTCGACTTGAACCTTTTACTTTTTCTGCCAGAGGGCTACCTTTATGGACCCTCGTTATTCTAGGATAGATCCCCCGAGTTCCCAACCAAGGCCCATTCCAACAGCATCGTCCGAGATGACTGTCGTGACTTCACAACCTTGGGCTTTGACTCGCAATACTGACCATTCCCGGTCCTGGGAAATGTTTCAACCACGGAATGAGGCCCAGCCGCCGTCGGTTCAACTGCCTTCTCTCAAACAGGTAGAGAGTCTTGTCTTGCGTGGGGCTGTAGACATGTTGACTGATCTGTATTAGGTTTTTCCAGAGTTTGATTTGAGTTCAAAGGAGGATGAGGATAGATCACAACGCTTTGGCAGCGGTGATTTCCGGTTCAGGTCGCCCGACTTCAACGCCTCACCCAACAAACGGAGAAGATATGAAGATGATGCGGAGGCGGAGGCAGCTCACCAAAGACACGTACCACGGGTGCATCGTAACCCTAGACACCGAGTCCCCGTCTCTCCTCGCCAAAGTCCTTCTGCACCAAGGACCTCAGCAAGATGGCCCCCTGCTCCTGAAGCGACAGTCTCGCCTGGTTCATCCTACTCTCTCCCTCCGCCAAGGGAATTACAAGACCTGTCAAGGCCTCACATGCCGCTACCTAGCTTGCGAACAACAATGGATTACGAAAACGAGTCCCGAAACAGCCTGGATAGCTCCCGGAGCAGCTCTCGAGAGTACCCGAGAGCGTATAGCCAAGATTATACACACTACAACACTCACAGCCACTATCAGTCTTCACAACCTCCAAGCCCTAGTCGACCTTTCATAAATGATCGAGCACCCTTCTCAGCAGGTGTACCTTCAAGCCCTGGTCGACCTTATGATCGAGCACCCTACTCAGCAGGTGTATATCCCCACTATATGGAGCCAAATCATCATACAAGCCACTATGGAGAATTGGGAGCCATGGCCGGTGAGAGCAAGCAGCGAAAACGACGCGGCAATCTTCCCAAGGAGACGACAGATAAGCTACGGAGTTGGTTCCATGCGCACCTGTCGCACCCGTACCCTACAGAGGATGAGAAGCAGGAACTGGTGCGCCAGACTGGACTGCAGATGAGTAAGTTATTCTGACAACTCTAATCGCCGATCCGAGGTTGGAGGCTAACGCCCCTTTTGCAGATCAAATTTCCAATTGGTTCATCAACGCAAGGCGACGCCAGCTACCTGCCATGCTCAAGAACGAGGCCGATGCTGCAGGGCGAGGCATTGCCAGCAGGGAAGGCAAATCTACGGATCCCTCGTCTGTTGCCTCGTCGCCTATGAGCGAGGTCGCCCATTCGAGCGATGAGATTCTTCAGCGCCATCAGGGCGGCGGAAGCTTAAAGCGGGGCAGTGTTTGAACCCGGAGGGTCTAAGGGCCAAAAGGGAATAATGAAAAAAGCCATTGAAAAGACTTACTAAAAAAAGATACATGGAATGGGGGCATACACAGGGATAAGCAATGGATTACAGGTTTAACAGGTATAGGTAGCTATGGAGTTTGGGGCGCACGATCACTACAAAAGGGAGTTTCTATACGGATAATACTTAGTAGTAATTACTAAATGACATCACGAAATTCATCATGATTTGCGTTTTTGTTACGCCTCGTGGAAAGCTGTACGATCTTGCCTATTTTGACCCCCGTATGATAACTGAGGCGTTCAATAACTCGTTATGTGGGCTCTTTTACGACGATCTACAGAGATCCGGGGAAAATAGCCAGAGGAGGGCGCAAGTATACTTGTGGCAATGGATTCCCACAAGTATGGCGCACAAGAAGTGGTCCTTGGAGTCAACCCAGATTGGGGGGCATAAAGCGCCATCTAGTCCATTTACACGTATCAAGATGCGCCGAGATGATGTCGCGATTTAGGGAAACCGGAGCCGGAGAATCCTCGGGGCACTACCAACTACCCAAGGGGTCGTAAATTGAGAGTTTTAAGTTCACAAGATGCTCTACTTGACAAGGGAGTGGGACAAGGAAAAAAGTCGTTGAGTGGATAGGCACAATTCTCGGCGGGGGGCGAAACGCTGAAATGACAAAAAACACAACACACACAACACGGCTCTCTCTAATCTGCCGCCTCTGCTCGGGAGGGGAGTTTCACCTACGAAAGAGCAAACTCTGAATATAAGGTTAGCCAATGGTCGTTGACGAGTGATGAACCAAGTACCTCGCCGGTACGGCACGGTCGCTGCCTCCAAGCGCTTGGCGGAAGAAAAAGATACATTTTTTCCCTTGAGAAATAACCTCTGTCAGAAGTCAAACGGGCAGAAAGAGGCGAGTTGTGGCTTAAGCCTGAGGTCATCGCGGCGGGACACGCGCGCCAATGGGGGAAATTGCCTCGCACTGCCACATCGAGAAGTTGAGACGCAAGGCGTCTGGAAAAAATACTTGGGCGAGGAGCGAGATAGGACCAAAAACGGAGAAGAAGCGTCAATGTGGCGGTCTGGGCAATGAATGATGCGTTGCTGCAAACCAAGTAGGCAATTGTTGGAGAATAACCGCCCTCTTGTTGGTTGCTGTTAGTGTCCCAAGAAGGGAAGAAGATTCAACCCTGGAACCGGCACACCCCCCCTTCGGCTTGGCACGGTCTTTCGGATGTTGGGTTGGCTAGGATTTTTGTGAATCCAGCTGAGCAGATCCTGGCGTTCAATCTGTATAAGTGACATCTTCCAGAGCTTGCTGGCTGACCTCTCGTAGTTCGTATAGCGATCCGGCTAGGATCAAGGACTGCCTTGCGAGAGCCGGGCAGCCGGGCAATGCAAATAAGCCATTAACCGAGGATATCAAAAAACAGACAGACCTGCTAGTCTAATCCGATGGAGCTTCTCGTGCAGTAGTGAAAATTAAAACAAAGGTTAATATAAGAGGAGGTGATACGGGGAGGTGCTCCGTAGCTTTGGCAGCGGTAGTTGGTGAATAACAATAGTGTAAGAGATACTTTTGTATGCGGCCGCTGCATATAGTTCGGCTTGGGGGTGAGGGTGAGGGTGAGGGGGAAAAAGTGACAGAAGACGCAAGGCGATGATCAGATTTTGCGTGCCAGGCTAGGACTTGTTTCGGCAAACCATGGCATGTAACGTGCTATTGTGTTTGGCGAGAGGCTCTCTCGTACGAGAGAATAAAAACAAGACTTTATGCTCCGTGTTTTGGGTAGTGGACAACTGACAGGACACAAGATGCACAGCACTGAAACACCAAGGAACCAGCATCGCGTATGGACCGCGAGCACGGGAGACGGTGACGGATGTGGAAGGTTCCCCCAAAGGGCCAGGGGTTGTTCCTTGGTTGACTGGCCACAGGGCTGCCATTTTCCCCTCCAATTGAGTCAAAAGCCACGGAACTTACCAGTCCTCGGGTGGAGTCGTCGAAGCTATGTCTATGCAAAGCCTTGTGCATTGCCCTAGGCCCTGAATTGGCGATCCCAAGATTCATGGGTGTTCGATTCGGGTTATGCGATGAGGATTGGTGCCAGCTGAAACAAAATTTTCCATCTTTCTCACTTTTTTTAAGCTCGCGTATATCAGAGTTGCAATGTGATAGAGTTTAGGGCGCACATGAATATGCAAGGCGAAGTCAGACAGGCGAGACAGCATTGGAGGCATTTCGCAAGAACCATGCTCATGACGATTCTTGGTATGCCGTAGCGCATGCACTCGTCGACGATGGTCAATCTAACATGAGCGAAGCGAGCATTCGCCTCGCTGCAAGTGTACTAAAGTGGCCGGCACGAATAGGAGGTGAAGGATATTAACGGCATGATGAATCCTTGCGCGGATTTAGTCGTATTTCGTGAGGTGTCCCCCCCGTCTGTAACTTGTTGGTGCGTACGGCGTGTATGAACATGACGCGAGGAGCTGAATAAAGGTTGATGAGATGGCTCTGGGAAGCGTGTGATTGATGTGATGGTGCAGGGGTCTGCAATCCTTGTCCCACCACAGCACAGGGTTTGGCACCCTTGTCATGCAGCACCAGGGAGTTGGTAAAAGTGTCAAAACAAGACTTGACGGAAATATGTACGAGTACGGTAGAGGTATAGCACATACTAGCAATCCTTCCGAAGAGCCGCCAGTATCATGTCGTCTCGTCTCGTCTCGTTTCTTTTGTCCGATGCAAGTTTTACGGCATGGTACGAGTAGTATAACATAGCATGCGGTATGACTCGAACTGGGTAGGATGACAAATACCTCGTTGGTTCTCGTGCCTGTCCCTGTGTGGCTGGCATCAACTTTGACTGACAGGCGGGCACAGACGGGGACGGCACAGGACAGGACAGGACAGGACAGGACAGGACAGGAACCAAACCAAAAGAGCTGACCCTCTCTTTTTCTTTCTCCTCTCGCCTGGCTGCTTGACGTTGCTTCGATGACCTGATGCGGCGGTGGCTGCTGGATGCGCCTCTGTGTGCGCGCGGGCAGTTTATCCCGGTTCCCCGAGCCGGCCAACCAGGCGGCTATCTTTAGCTTGCTGGGATGGTTTTGACATCTGCGGGTGTGGGACGAGGGCCGGGAAGTGGGAAGTGGGATTTGGGGACGTCGATCCAATTGTTGCTGGTCCTCGTGCGGCTGATGGTGGAGGCTCGTTGCAAAAGTCGCCCCGTTGTGGTTGCAGCTTATGCATGTATGCACGTTGTACATACGCGCGTTATGCATGTAAGTGTGCTAGAGCGAGGCTAGCGAAGCCTGATTCGATACGGAACACTCTGCAGAGGTCAATCGGCATAAGCGAATGCACCAGAGACAGCGGATGCAACATCGGTGAGAGAAGAATCCACGTGTTGGAGGCCGATTGCCAGGCCGCAGGGGGGGAAGGGGAACTGATAGGCAGACGCCATCCTTTCGGCGAACAATTGAACAAGCGTCGATGCCCGCTTAGCTGCATGTGATGTGAGGTTTAGTTTGGATATATTGGATATCGGCAAGTTGGATGTTGGATGTTAGTACTGTCCGTGCATGAGTAATGGCACCGAAAAATCACCATCTTTTGCACGGGACCCTCGCCTGTAGAGCATTGATAGCGGAATGGAGCAGAGAAAAGAAGAGAGTCGATCCCTGCTTGTTCTTGACTAAGCGAACCGAGTAGCTGTACATCTCTCTAGAGCCACGACGGACGGCAAAGCTCTGTACTTGGTACCCGGGGATCCGCTCGGTGGTCATTTCGCCGAACAAGCACGGCGCTCTGGTAAATGCGGTCCGAGCTGCTGACTACGTCTCTCGTATATTGAGCATGATTTTCAAGGCTGCACCGGGCCTAGCCCGCCAATCCCTCGCCACTCCGTGTGCAGAAACCTGTTTGGGAAATGAGGCTTGCTTTCTTCAGCCTCTTGCGAGCGAATTGACTTTGTGCCCGTCGCTTGCCTGTCAAGCCTGTGCTTTGACTCGGCTCTGGCTGGCTGGACTCCTTCTGGCTGGGCCGCTTCGCAAACTCTTTCCCCCGCTCGAGCCTCGAGGGGACCGTGCCCAGATCTCGAATCCACACGATGCCTCTTGATATGATATCGACACATGACAAGACACTGCCGGATCCCGCTGACAGGTGGTTGCCAAGGCGAGCCGGCAGCACGGAGCTGTGTCTAGATATCGCAGGTCCTCAATGCTGCTATGCTTCCCCCTCGTCCGTCCTCAGGTCATGCTGATGCAGCTTCTGCTGCTGCTGCTGGCTGCTGCCTACTACTGCCGGCTACTGCTCCGGCTACTGCTGGTGGCTACTGCTGGTGGGATGCTGTCAAAACCACTCCCGAGGTGGGGCCTGGAGCAACTTGCAAAGACCAAAATGCACCTCCTGTGATTCCCCGCCAGCTACTGCACAGGTTACTGCAAACGGAATCCTTGAAAAGATCCCGAAACCGGGGCGTATACTGTCGAAACGGTCCAACGTGGGGGGAAGTCAATGGGTCCTTGCTCCTCCATGAAGCATCTTGTGGGCTTTTATGGAGTGCCTGTGACAATCTAGGCCTCTGGTCTTTCTCCAGAAGCTGAGCTGCTTAGACCGTTATAAAGGTGGGGTTGACGAAGATGAAGTATTCCAATCTCTTTTGATAAGGAGTCAGAGACTTTCCCCAGTCGATTGCTCTATGACGGCCATGACAGCTACGGAATTTCCGATGGGAACACGTTTCTAAGCAAGGTGCTAGAAAGACTTCACTGACGGGCGCACATGGCTGGCTTACCATGACATGACAAAGTGGGTTGAAAGGAGATCCTTTCGCCTCTCCTCGGATGGCTTGCACGGCAGGGACATACGCGTACGACTGACATGACACGAGCGTCCACCCTTCATTTAGACTATTGCCCCGAGATTTGTCGGGATGTGGGTTCTAATGCGCAAATGGGCGCCATATCCTCGGCCAATATACTCATATCAGACGTGGGCCGCGTCCGCCACTCCTCTCTAGCTCGCCTGATGGATGGATTCATTGTTGTCGAGATGAACTCCTCTGTTGCTCTGCTATATATCAGCCTTGTCAGGCAGCCCCTTTTCGCCCCTCAGCAAAGGTGCCCCCCCCGAAGGCCCCTCATATCATCGGTGTCATTTAGCGTCAGTGCAAGCGCTTCGTGCTACGGGAATACGGGTCCTCTACAAGCCAGTCGAAGAACAAATGAAATATGGAGTATCTACAGTTAGGCCAGGCTCTAGTTTCTTTCGAGACTTGCACTATCTGCCACACAATTGCGGAGTACGCCTCCGATCCAATCAGTGACGGGTTGCTTGGAGGACGGTTTATCCGACCTCTAGCTGATCTCGAGATGTATTTTTTTTTTTAAAGTTGGATCTAGCAAACTGACGGCGCGGAGTCCTTCCGGGGGGCGTGAGCTGAGATATACGAGCGATGCGACGGCGGAATGATTTTTGACATCTTTCTCGAAAGTCTTCCCGAAACAAACATGATCAGCAAATCCACCCCGGGGGAAGAAGACATACCCAGTGGCGGCCCTGGAGGTGGCGAAGGTGTCGTTCCATCACCATGGAAGCTAGGGAAGCAACTTGACTTGCTTCTAGTGACTCGCCTAGTTTTGACAGGTAAGCAGTAAAATTTTTTGGGAATGCAGAACCCTCCAAAACGTGGAGAAAGAATGGAGTTGGCAGACGGCGAGTCAAGTGTCAAAATGTAGTTCGGAAGTTGACCTGAGTTATCTGGGGTTGAGAAAATTTGAGAGAGGAGACAGGAATAGCCTAAAAACTAGTGTCTCAAAGTGAGAATGACTTCTCTTCAGAGTGATGAAGCGTGGTGTGGTATTTGTATAGTGATTAATTTGCCAGGCCAATATCAAGTAGCTGATGACCGATAATGATTGAAGAAAAAATTGATAAAGTAGAATTTGCCCTTGAAATAGATATCGACTTGTGGCATTTTTACCGTGAGTTGCCTGACCAAGAAGAAAATCTACATATGAATCATATGATTACAAGATGCGTAACGATTGTGAGTGCTTATAATCGTTTGCTTTTCGAAGTATATGAATTGTCTCATCAAATCTCAATGTGATCACCCGATAATTGAGTTCACCGTATCTTCAAATTCATTTTTACCCATGGGTATCGCACCTGTCTTGTCAATGGTTTTAGAGACACCTTTTCATGAAGACTGAATCTGACAATTCTTTCTGGATAGAATTCATTAAGCCGATTAAATGATATATTTATGATTGACATTTGTACTCATTTCACAATCCTGTTCTGGTATGGCTTCCTATAATGTCATTCACGATGTCCTGTATGAGATTCTCATCAAACAAATCTCAACCGTTGCTACCTGTATTTAGGATAGCGGTTATGAAAATCGAAAGATGGTCAGTTGACATGAAAAGATGTATGAGTTGGACTGTTTGAGAAAGACAAGCCATTTTTGTCGACCAGATTTTACTTTGGGAGGTAATAAGACAGACCCCGGAAATAATTTCACCTGAGTAGAATGAAATGCCGCGAATGAAGCCTGTTGATCGTGAATGGCTGTGAATTTCAAGGTAGGCGAGATGCAATTATGAGTATTAACTGTGATGTAGAATGATCAATGCATTCATTCATTGTATCCCCCATGTATGTTGATCGCATCCTGCCTTACTTATTGCGATCATAATTCTTTCACTGGCAGTTAAAGTAGCACCAATCAACGCACATTATAAAATGCTGTGCCAGATGTATTGACGTTCAAAAAGTAGTGAGACATACGCCCTGCTTATGATCACGTGGAAAATCTCAATCGTATGTCATATGTCATGATCGCTGAGGAGAAAATGTGAGAACCAATGCCTGGGCGATGACAAATTAATAAACGGGCGCTGTTTAATAGGAACTCGCTTCCTGAATATGCCAAAGTGAGTTCCCGTGATCTCGTGGTCAATTGCTTGGTATGCGTCGTGCAGCGAAATTGACATTCCTAATCAGATGGTGTGCTGTTTTCAGATAGTCATGAAAGCAGATTGGTTTGAGCAACTCGATGAACAAGTAAATGCAATCTGAGGTCAAATGAAAGGGAGAATAACAGCAGCTCATTAACCAACCGTGTTTAGTACGTCCTCAGCATATTGCTACGAGAGAGTAATAGAGACATCTGACTCCATCTTAAATGAGAAGCTTACCATATCAAGTATTGGTTCAACTTGGGTAATAGCTATCAGCGAGCTAATCATTCGTGGAGTGGTATGTATGAATGCATCGTCTACACTAACATTACGTATACCGCTGGACGATACTCATTGTAAGTCATGTCATATCGGAGAATAGTGAGGTGCAGGATGTGAGACAAGAGAGATGATTCATGCCTGTTACCACTCGCTTTATCTTCGCCTTTTCAAGGGGCCCAATCATGTCAAGTTTGAGATTGAGAGCCTGTGCTTTGTCATTCGGATTATGTGGCTGCGATTGTGTGTTTATGTATGAGTGAGATTCTCACTTTGCAAACCAGGTGGCTTGCTTGATCCGATTGATTGGTGTGCATGTCTGTTAAGAGGCTAATAGGGCATTGTAAAATTTGAGTTGTCTTTGTATGTATTGTAATTCAGCATATAGGTATGCGTTGTAGAATATTTTGTGCCGTCTTTAATCTTGTCATCCATCTCATCGCCATGGGTCGACTTGTGTCAGCGCTGATCTCTTACAAAGACAAGCGAACAACCATTATGCACGGTGGTATAATAGGTAAGTATGCATTTACCTTTGGTCAATGTATATTTATGAGAGCTGTGTTGGAAGGTTGGAATGTGAATGTGATATCACATCGCTTCAACTGTGCATCTCGTTCAGATTCGCAATCTCGCGTGTCCTGCCCAGCGGCGCCACCAACAATGGCGCGCTGCAGTGAGAAACGGTCTGTTGAGATGGATCAGAGGTTTTTTTATGGGTAGAGCGACCATGCAAGACTCCTGGAGATCTCATTAAACTGCTCTCTTGAGTGGTGGAAGAAAATACAATGAATAAATGGACTGAGTATCAAGGGGGCAATGAATTGTAGACTGTGTTGTCTTCGTTGGTGAGATGTACCGGTTGCTTAGTTCGGCACAACACTTTTAATAATATGAATACTACACCCATGTTGGATTGCTTGAGGGAAGTGCTATGTAGAAGTTACCTGTTATGAGAAGTTGGTCCTATTTACCTATGCTTGGATCTCACTAATTATCCATCGTGGTCAACAATTGAGCATATACGTATCGGCCCGTTGTTGCCCATCCAATGTAATCTAAGATTTGATTCTACTTTTCAATTCCCCAAAATTTACATATCAGTTCACTGAGCCAGAGCCATCATAGCTTATTGAACCATAATGTAGATGCTGTTTACAAATACAGCCCCTATACCTCATGAGCAACGATTATGAGACAAGCAATACCTCGGTAAGAAGTAATCTTATTATCTTCTAACAAACAAGCCTAACGCGTGTGGTATTTAATTCTGCAGCTAATTTTCAGGCAACAACGCGACGTGATGCCTTGTTGTGCGTCTGTCTAGTAACGACTAGAGTTTCTATGTAATCAAGTATCTTCCCCGTGCTCCATTAAACACTCGTTTTGCCGGTTTAGTATGCTGGTGATTACTCTCAAGTTAACAAAATTAGATGGCTTATTCATCTTCTATTTTGGCAGAATTCAGTAAACTTTGCTCTATACCGCATTAAGCTTGTTTTAACGCTTCATTTTTACTCGTGATTACTGTCGCTTGCTCGAAAACTGCTTATTCATCGCACATCTTGGCAATGCATGTGCTCGTACGACTCATCTTTTTAAAATTTATCGCATGTCACTCTTGCATTTGTGGTTTGGTGACTACACACATTCCTCGTCCTAACACGGAATTAGGGATTGATTGCCGTTTAGCAAACATGCTCGTCCATGCACGTTTGCAGCCCTCATGCGGCTACCGGCTTCTGTCAGTGCCCTGTAGCTGAGAGCGATGACGTCGGCAGAATCCTGCCTGTGACTGTTCGGCGCGATTAGCTGAATATTGACGGCGGCGTGAACGCAAGCGCCGCGTTGAGGTGACGCAGTTCACAGAGCAATCTGGCCACGTTTCAGCAGATGGAATAGAGCAGAATAGCCGACTCGCTTCGGATGGATCGTATGTCGCGTGAACATGAATGGTTCTGACTGAAGCCCGTTATCTGATGAACGTGGCTGCCGGTGGCTTGATATCATTCTCTCCAGGACGCATCCATCGGTATTAACAACCCCCAGAGCCAACTTTAAATGCTGCCGTCTTTTGTCTTGTTAAGAAGCCCGTGATTGGCCAGTTTGCCCGTCAAGCTGGAATTACGGCTGGAAAAGTCCGTTGTGTCGGGATATCGGAGGTCGGACTTCGGCTCAAAATCGTGCCGGAGATTGGCATGGACCCGACAAAGTGCTGAAAACGTGACTTCGCGTACGGATGTGTCATAGCCTGGCAATTGGTAAGCCTGGATGCTGGACTGCCATTCACGCTTGCTGCCCGTATCAATCTCTCCGGCATATCGATATCGTACGGCGTCGCATCTTCATCATCGGGATCCTGCCTGGGCACCAGCGCTGTTATATAGAGGCCCTGGTGGCTGCTGTCATCTGGTGTCTCATCACGTCGAGTCCAGGACAATCTTCGAATTCGCCTATGCATGTGATTTCGCCTCTCGCCTGTCATGTCGTCGACTGAAGCTCAACCCGACGCCTCCGCGGCGTCTTTGCAGGGGATGGAGCCCCTTGCCTGTGTCTCGTGCCGGGCCAGAAAGCTCAAGTGTGATCGCACGAAGCCCGCCTGCACTCGCTGCGTCAAGGTCAAGAATGAATGTGTGTATCCTGAGTCTCGGAGGAAACCGACTTTCAAGCGGCGGAACGTCAAAGAGCTGGAAGCTCGTCTGGGTAGGTATCTTTGCTAGTCACCTGTATTTTTATATATGCCTTTGGTATCAGACCACAAGCTCATCCGCTCCCTCACAGCTCAGGTTGAAGAGTATCTTAAAGAAGTCAACAAGGGCAATGACGATGGAGCTATCCTTTTGGATGACGCCGACATTTCCCTGGGCGACTTTACCTTTGCCCCTGACAATATCAGCCAAGATGCCAATACCTCAAGCAGCGCATCAGACCCAACCTTGTCCTTTGACATTCCCAACTTCACTAGCCAAGAGGGTAGTGCCTTCAACATGAACAACCAGCTAATGGGCCTTGGCATGTCCGAGACTCTGCCTCCCTTTGAAATGATTGAAGAATTGTATGACAGATCCCACTGCTTTGTATTAGTGTCTAGTAAGGAGAGAATTCTAACAGTTGCAGGCACAACGTCTACTTCACCACCCACTATCACTTTCTCCCCATCATTCATTCTGGCCGCTACTACCAGGCTTTCTATGGACCACCAACCAGGAAGCCGCCAATGTGTTTGCAGTATGGAATTTGGGCGTATTCGGCGAGTGGACACCTCAAATATGATCACTATGCCGAAGCTTTTTACAAAAGAGCACGGCAATACATAGAAGCAGATGAGATGAAGGTGAGTCCTCGTTTTTACCTCCTTGATATTATACCTGGTACGCTCTGTGTACTAACTCACCTGCACAGAGTGATGGCGAGCACTTTGTCACAGTAGCTCACGCCCAAGCATGGGCCATCATTGCCAGCTACGAAGCAAAGGCCATGCTTTTTACCCGAGCATCTATGAGTGCTTCTCGCTATGTCCGGCTTGTTCAAATGCTGGGATTGGACAGACTTGATAGAGAAGGAGACGACATCCCTCCAACCCTTGGCCCCATTTCCAACTGGACCGAGCTAGAGGAGCGTAGGAGGGTCTTTTGGGGTGCATTTGCAATCGATGCTCACGCAAACATGGCAACGGGCTGGGCCAATATGATTAAGTCTGAAGATGTAATGACGCGCCTCCCATCTTCCGAGGAAGCCTTCATGGCGGGGCGAGAAGAGAAAACAGTCTTTTTGGAGGAGGTGTTTACAGGAGCTCCTTTCGAGAGCTTCTCCGGCGCCATCGTCATATGCGAGATCTTCAAGACTATCTTGAGGCACGTTCACGGAGCGAAACCTTCTGACCGCCCCGAGGACTTGATGAACGGCACCTACTGGAAGCGCCACCGCGATCTTGACAACAGGCTATCAAGCCTTTTCATGTTCCTGCCCGAGAAATTTCGCCTACCTCAGAGGTCTCAAGACCCAGCAGCCGTGCATACAAATCTGAACTTGCACGCGTCTGTAATATGTCTACATCACGCCGCCATCGAGACAGTAGACAAATTTGGACTCGACGACTCTATCAAGCAGAACAGCATATGTAGGCTGAGGACATCTGCCGAAGAAATTGTCAGCATTATTAAGATGACATCGCATACGGCCTCAATATTTGTATGTTTTGTCTTCTCTTACTAATTCTTAGACATCATGCTAACAGTGGCAACAGAAAACGCAGCTTTGTGCGCTCTCACTGTATTGTGCTACGACGGTATATGTCTATTTAGCCAAAGATGACCCTATCTCTGGCGTAACTCCCATCGATATTTCCAACCTGGAGATTATTATAAACGCTATGGAAGCCGTTGGCCGACTGCACCAGGTTACAACCGCCTTTCTCCAACAAGCTTGCCTCGATATTGAGCGTAATGGTTTGACAGGCTGTCTTCGGCTTCCCTCTCTGTCAAAATACCGCGATCTCTTTGGCGGCCCAGCATCCAATATCCCCCGACTTGCTCGGAGTTCAGTATCGAAACACACTGAGATGGCTTCACCATTGCCTGGGAGACTACCTCTTGGTGGCCCCAAAGGTCACAGAAGGCCATCTGGCTTAAGAATGAATAAGCCACTTGCCTCTCTGACAGGCATCCAACCAGAGTTGAGCCATACAACAGACTGCTTCAATGCCATTCTCGGCGCAGTTACCCGAAACGTGGCTCCAAAACCATACGATCCTGTAGGCCATAAGAGGAAGCGGATGGCTGCAAGCCCAGGCCCTGAAGTAAATATGACGGCCAACCGGTCCTCCGGGATGACAGCAAAGGAGTTTCGCTTCACCCTCAGCAAGGGAGCTATGGAAACCCCCGCGAACAACGCCTGTGGGAATCTATTTCCTGGAGAGATCGATTTGAGTATGAACACCCAAACCGTGGACCCGATTTTTGTGCTGCCGGACCGCACTAACTCATCAGCATCATCTCCAATACAACGTGGAGCTGCCACAGAAGTTTTTTCAGCGAGCAGCCACACTTCACCCAGCCTAGGTCTTGGCAATACTCCCGAGGAGAATCGCATCGATCTTCGACAGTTCCAAGGCCGCATTACAACGCCACTTTGGCATAGCACAGAAGAAGGGCTATTTAACCACATTACAGAGACAATCGCACAATACTCAGGGGACGGCAACGACCCCTGGGCATTATTAAATGGGGAGCACAATAATTGGAATAGCGGCTCAACAAATTGATTGGTGCCCGGGGGGAAAAAGAAACAAATACGTCTAATTATAGCTGGACATATCTCAAAGACATTTTCAGGGGCGGTCGATTACGCGGCTGTGAACAAGGGATATTTTTCTCTTCTTGGCGTATTGCGGTTAGGATAAGGCAGTGTACGATACCCCGTGCGTGAGAAGTTACGCAACTCTTGTAAAAACAATCATTTCGCTTTGGAGTACAGGACGGGAACAGGACGGAACAGGATCAAACTGGTTGATCTCATCACCTCTCTTTACACACGGAACAGCATATAAAGACATCTATAGACTAAATGATATTAATGCCACAAATAAGTTGACCATGAAAACGTCGTACCACTCACTTAGACTGCCACCATGACATGAGAGATTCTCGGCTGTTGCGGCCAATAGTCGGTGGGCCAAGAGCCGGAATAGGGAATACGTGGGGTGACGGGTGAGGACTTTTGGGGGGTTTAAACTGACAAAAACAATGCCAACGGCTTTCATCAATGTTTCATGGGAGTTCCTGTCTGAGTTCCTCAATTGAGGACAAAGTGCCAAGAGTCATTTGGTGAGAACTCGGTCAGGTGACAAGTCGATTGATACATAACTGAAGGCCCCCACATCGCTCAAGATAGATTCGTATCTCCAAGTTCATGGTCTCATTCTCAAAAACCAACTGACACATGTTAAAAACCTATTTTCGTCTCTCATTCTAGTCTCTCCCTTTTCCTCCTTTGACACCGACCCTACTTGACCAAGCAGCAAGTCAATTGAGCTGAAAAGGGGGACGAAAAAGGTGAAGAATTCGAAAAACATGTTGGCCTACGTCGTCGGCTTATTGGCAATCCTGCTTTTCGTGGGCAACCCCATCACCCAGTATTTCCTGCCACAAAGCTCTCACACGAGGAACTCGCTGTCGCCGCGGCCACAGCTGAACGAGTCGCTGCTGGCGATTGATGGGCCGAATGCCACGGTGCCGAATTGCCCGGCTGACGCGTACGGGGCGCGGATTTTGAGCAGGGAGCCGTTGGTAGTGTATCTAGAGGGGTTTTTGAGTGAGAGCGAGAGGAAGCATTTGCTAGAGATTAGGTAAGGTGTCGAATTTGAGATGTCAATTGCTGTCTTTTTCCATATTTTGTCTTGATGATTTTTACGTTTTCTTTGTGATGGCGCGCATTTTGATGTTATCAGGGTTGAGACTTGGAGAAGTGCTAATCAAGTGTATATGTATGCAGCGAGCCTATTTTTGAGCCGTCAACCATCACTCATGACTCCAGCGCTACGCATCGTGACACTACAGTCCGAGACTCTTCTGTTGCCGTCTTGCCCCGGACAGATATTGTTCGCTGCATCGAGGCTCGCGCACTGGCTTTTCAAGGGTGGCGGCGAGATCTTTGGATTGAGCGACTGCGAACGCAACGATACGTCGCTGGCGGGCATTACAACCATCATTTCGACTGGAGCGGCAATGTAGACGGATGGGGCAGAGTGAGCAGCTTCATGGCTTGGGTTGATGCAGCTGATGAGATGGAAGGTGGAGGAACGGAATTTCCGCTGCTGGAAACCACAATAGAGGGTAATAATGCGTCGAAATGGTGTGATTTAATTGAATGCGAAAGTGAAAAAGTCGGAGATGGAGAGCAGAAGAAACTTGATGATGAGGGAGAAGTGGGAGAGAAAGGGACTACGTTCAAAGTAGTTCCCGGCAATGCGGTGTACTGGGAGAATTTTGCCCGAGATGGAAGGGGATATGACGAGACTTGGCATGCTGGCTTGCCTGTGAAGAAGGGGGTCAAGGTCGGGTTGAACATTTGGAGCTTTGGACGGATAGAGTGAGTCAAGTCTGACGTTGCTTTGTTATTATTTATAAAACATTGGCCGAGCGAGCGATAAAACTGTTATTATATAGCGTCATTACCTAAATGTGTAAGGGTATCGATCTGAAGAAAGAGAACAATAAAAATAGTATGCCATTTAGATAGAAGCCGTTGCTTATTTCCACCTCCTCTCACATTGGCCCATCCAACGGCCCCAAGCTATTACCTTGCCATTGATTTCCTTGGCAATCTGATCCCTCGTGGGCTTCGAGGCGATGGTGGTTGTATCTAGAGGCTCGTTTAGAGCAATGATGTCGTAGAAGTCTGTAAGAGCCGAGGAACAAATTGTCAGTAAAGTGGACTTGGTGACCTTTTGAAGGGTTTCCCGCAATGTATGTATAAAAGGTCAGGGGAATGAGGAGACACTTACATCTGTGAATGCCGTGATTGAGAAGAGGCCGTGGGGGAATGTAGATGCTGTTACGACGGTTGACGCCGTAGTAAAATCCGCCGTTTAATCTACTCATCTTTTCGTTTTCTTGCTTAAAGTCACTGTTTGTAACAGATAGCTTGTCCTTGTCGATTCCAAGATATATCCTTTTCACAGACGACCTCGAAGTTAGATACACCTGTCGTGCTGTTGCATTCTCGCCTCGAAATCAACTTACCCGTGGCAGATTGGCGTTGGTAGCGGCGCATCTGGATCTTCCGATATCAGCAGCCACTGCTTGACGCCCTCGACCGAATCCCACTTTAGCTCGGGGAAGCGGCCTTCTCCTCCAAACATGTACTCGGGCGAGAGAGTCGCGCCGTTCTCGCCGCAGTCTGGGGAGGTGATTTGGATGGTGGGCTCTGGGTGGGAGGCGAACGCGGGGCCCTTGGTGAAGGCTTTGGCGTCGCGGCCTTTTGCGTTGGAGAAGAGCCAGCTGGCGGTGATTTCGACGTAGTTCATCTTATCTAATTTTGCTTGCTTGCTTGCTTTCTTTGGGTTTGTCTTCTTTCGTTTTGTGCAGCTTAATAGTGGGGGAGGTGAAGCTGTAAGAGGGTGAAATCGATACGGCCTGTTTGTGGCGTTCTAGAAGCGGTCGCTCTCCGTTTTCAGGTCGAGATTGCAGAATTCGGTGAGTTTCAGATGAAAGTGTATATATATTAGGATGGGAAAACCTCAATTAGAAAAATCTTCTTTGTTGCGATGCATCATACGTTTTATTAGAGACGCTGATTGCAAGCTCCGGCGGCCGGTGCCGACTCGGCTGCCTATATTCGATTAGCTTTTGCCGAGATTCGCCGGCTTATTCTGGGTAGAGAGCCATTGTTGAGGTGCCGAACTTCGCCTGAATGGCGCGGTGAGAATTGACAGAAGTTTACAGGAGCTCACCGAGTCCCTGCAAATTGACCACAATGACGGTGAGCATTCTGTGATTCAATGGGGCTAGATAGCTGGAGCTGTACAAATTGCAGTGAGTAGGTGCGCTTTTCTCGTTGATTGCATGAAAAAAAGCACCTGTCGCGTACCGAAATATATTCGATTCTATCAAACTGTAGCTAGATATGCGAGTTGCTCGTTTGCTGTCAAAAGGAACTACTCTAAATAATATTCAAGGAAGTTTCCTTTCAAGTAAAGGAGAACACCAAGGCCCAACTTGGGTATGTTAGTCATGGCTAGCAATTAGCATGGGGTACCGCTGCCTCGAGGAGTCAAGAAGTCTTGAGAAATTGTCATGCAAATCTAAGTACAAGGTGAGTTTCTCTAGTCGGCCGCGGCTTAGTATCAAGGTGTACATCGCCTCAGCCCTACACAGGTAGCTCGGAACCCCATATTCGTACCCAATGCGATAGCCTAATGTGACTGCTCAACATGAGCTCGGTTTTGGCTTACTTCTATTATGAGCTTGGTTTTGGCTTACTTCTGTCATGACTGAGGTTTTGGCTTACTTCTATTACAAATCGTTCAATCCTTCGTTTGGTTTGTTGTTATACTAGTAGGTCGTCTATCTCATCTAGACTACAACACCGAAGCTTATGCGCGTCTGCATTGTTAGGAGCGGCTAGCTCGGGTATTGCGGAGAGGATGTGCACGAGAGGCTACATACGTGTAATGAGACTATCGGTATTATGTGCAGGTGATTCGAGCAGAACGTCTACCACGGCAATGTATCCGCGGGAAGGAAGCCAGTATTTGCATCAAACAGCGGCATACATCGAGATATACGAGTACACGATTGATAACCTCTCAGCCCATAAGATATTAAGATTCTATGCGGAGTAGTCGGTCTGCAGTAGTCCCGGCCGACGGAATTTTACTTCCAGTCATCTTACAAATCGTTGTGGAAAGACTACTTCATAATGCTACCAAATAGAAAGAATATGAGACTTGGTTGAGTAAGCCCAGATATTCGGAGAGGATATGTCATATACCACTCACTATCGCCGAGCCATGTAGACAGACTTTATGCTTAGTACGCATCCGTTTGCCGCGCGTGTGAGCGTACATGTAGGTACTATTGAGCTGGAACTACTCCCAAAGAATACATATCTTTGTTTGTCGCCTTATGCCAAGAGACGTCGTCGAGAATCCAAGACGCTTCTTCCTCACTGCCGCATAGGAAACTTGCCACGAACGGTAAGCTAATACGACCAGCTGAAGCTAGTGTAGCAAGCTTGTTTAAATAACTGGACCTAACTGAGGCGGTTCCAGCTTGTAAGAATGATTAGCACCATTGCTGCAGTATGCTTTCCAAGGTAAGATTTAGGCGAGACTTGAGCACAGCCCCATATCTTGGTAAACTATTCCTTCGTTTACTCGTCTAAAGCACCACTACCTAGAAGTAGACAAGCTCTCTAGGCAACTGAACAATGGAATTAAATTACGCAGTAGAGCATCCAACATCATATGCTGGTGTGCTTATGTGACGTAAGATCTATCGCTAGTACCAACGTATGAAATGCTGAGCTTGCTCGCGCTGTCAGAGAGGTGGCTTGTGTCGAAAAGCATGTTTGTTGCTATTACTCCGTGCTCCGTATACAATTGAGTATATTCTAATCGCATATAAATCCCGTCGTTGCCTGTTATTCATATTACTGAACATTCACATTACTGAACATTCTTCCCTCCATTGTTGTATCACTAATAACAAAACCTGAGATTATAAGTCAACATGAGACTCCCCATTACAGGAGATCAGATCAAGGATCTAGCCGCTCAGTTAGATCCGTCCACTAAACTTTACACCCGCGCAGATGGCCAAGAGTATGAGAAGCTGATTGCTAGGTGGGCGGATAATGCCATTAGACAGGCTGTAAGTAGCCCTTTTCTCAACGTCAATCAACAATGGCTCATTGCTATAGGGCGTGGTTGCTGTCCCTGTGACATACGAAGAAGTATCCAAGCTAGTGAAATTCGCCTCCGATAACAAGATCGATATCGCCGTGAGGTGCGGTGGTCATTCTACTGGCGGTTGTAGTTCCTCAGAAGGTGGCCTTGTCATTGATCTCTCCGGCATGCGCAATGTCACAGTTGACAAGGACTCGAAATTGATCACTGCCCAAGGCGGTGCTTTGTGGGCAGATGTGGACAACGCTGCAATCGAAAAGGGCCTCGCCACAGTCGGCGGCACTGTTAACCATACTGGCATCGGCGGATTGACTCTTGGTGGCGGCCTTGGCTGGCTTACCGGCTTATATGGCACAGTGGTTGACAATCTCGTCGCGGCCAAGGTTGTCATTGCCGACGGAAGCCTCTTGACTGCCTCAGAAAAAGAGAATGCTGACTTGTTCTGGGCGATCCGTGGTGCAGGCCACAACTTTGGTGTTGCCGTCGAGTTCACGATCAAGGGGCATGACCAGACCAATGAAGTGTATGCTGGAGGCTACGTGTTCACCCCGGACAAATTGATTGCCATTATCGATGCGCTCAACGCCAAGATGAAGAATCCGGACCCCAAGGCTTCAGCGATCGTCGTCTTCGCGAGCCCGCCAACAATGCCCGGCCCGGTTATTGTTACCAACCTGTTTTATAACGGTGATCAGGCCGCCGCAGAGAAATGTTTCGATTCCTTGCTCAAACTAGAGCCCGTTGCCAACATGGCCAAGATGATGCCCTACAACCTTGTCAATGGGCTGCTGAACCCGATGGCTGCTCACGGAGGCCGCAAATCTCTCAAAGCACTCACTCTTTCACACGACGTGGATGCTGCATTCGTACAAGAGTTATTCGAAGAGTACGCTCGAAAGATGAAGGAGAATCCCGATTTGGCCAAGACATTTATGGGCATTGAGTTCTACGACACGACTAAGCTCAACAGCGTTCCTATCGAATCAATGGCATTTGCCAATCGCGGTCTCTACAGAGCTGGCATTGTCGGTTTGGAATGGTCAGATTCTGAGAAAGATATGGAAAACAGGAGTTGGGGTCGAGGTTTTCAGACCAAGTGCCGACAACACGTCATCGATCAGAACCAATATTCCCCGGAGACTACTAAGACTGCATTGGAGTATGCCAATTATATTGAGCGTAAGTGTTCTGTTATTCTTAGTATCTGAAATAGCTACTAATTTGCTGCAGCTGGCGATCTTATCGACAAAAAACCATTTGGCGTCAATCAACAACGATTAGAGATGTTGAAACATAAGTTTGATCCAGATTGTCTGTTCAACAAAACAAGCCCTCTTGTACCTTTGAAAAATTAAAAATTAAGAGCATATGATATTATCAAGATAGCATTTTAAAATAAATCTCTTCAACTAATTT
Source organism: Trichoderma atrobrunneum (assembly GCA_003439915.1). Classification (NCBI taxonomy): domain Eukaryota; kingdom Fungi; phylum Ascomycota; class Sordariomycetes; order Hypocreales; family Hypocreaceae; genus Trichoderma; species Trichoderma atrobrunneum. Next base: position 94,109 of record PNRQ01000073.1, read on the forward strand.
TCGGGTTTCTTTACCTTTTCATTATTCGGCACAAAATTGTCTTATATAGTGTATAATGGTAGTCGTCATAGTTTACCATGGCGAGATGATAATTGATTCTTTACGTGAACAAGACATTGTATCATTTTAGGTGTTATTGATACAGGCTGGCAGTGCTGACCAAATGTTGCATGACTTGTCAAGATATATATGACTACCTGTATCTGAAGATTGATCCGTACAGCTATGTTTGTGGGACAATACATACTTTCAAGTTCATCAAGAATATTTCTTTGTGTAATAACCAAACTATTTTGTAGAGCATTCTCTCTGTCTAACTTGTCAAGTCTCATTGTTTCTTCTCCAAGTTTTGTGATGACGGCCTAGTGCCTTTCCAATGGGGACCGCTTCCTATTTCACCTTTTTAAAACAAGCAATCATCAAATAGAGGGAAAACAAGGAAAGTAATCTGCGCATGCTTAAAAATAGATATGTTTGTTGTTACTATTGGTTAATAGAGAACCATACTAAAGATAGGGTAGCGCGTCTTACACGTGGATATGAGGCTAGAGCAATAGGAGCGAGATCGCCTGTTAGTGGTTCGTATTGCTTTAGATGCATCACGATTCATGCATATAATCGCTGAGAAACAGCCAATAGTTATAGTAGGCGTGTTTTCGCCAACTAAAATTAGAATGTCAATTGTTTCACATACTTGCGCAAGGCGGATTGCTATGAGGCATCATACCTTCTCAGGCAACATTCTAATTATATCATGTAGATCTCTTGGCAATGCAGAGAGGTATATAAGGCTTCGCAAAGCCCCTGATAGATATAGAGTCAGATAGCTTCAGCTTTAATCTTCATTAAGCCTCAATTCACGCAGACTACTAGGATTACAACATGATTTTCCAACTCTCTCTCTTCGCGGCACTAGCATCCGTAGCTCTAGCTACACCAACGCCTACAAAGACTTCTAAACCATCAACTCCCCTGGGGAAACGAGACTATTGCGGCGATCATGAGAACCAATTAGCGACTTGGTACGACCGCGGTACCGACCCGAACCAAATCACAGCTTGCGGCAACAAATATGATCCTTCAGCTGTCGTTGTCGCCATTTCCACCGACGTACCAAACTACAAGTCATTCTGCGGCCGCGAGATTCTCATCTCTTCCAGAGAGCAGACTGCTGCAGTAATTGCAATCATTGACGACGCCAATGCTACTGGTACACTGGGAGAGTTTGCTCTGGACCTTTCTCCGGCTGTCTTTGATATCCTTTCACCAACCGACCACACCATTGACCAAGATGGAGAAGTCGCTATTGATTGGGTAGTGCTGGGTGGCGATCCATGCCCTTAAAGAATTTGGAACAGAGCTGTTATGGTTATTATCAGCTACGGATTTATGATTATCAGAAGGGAAATTTGTGTATATAGAGCAATTTATGGATTACTGGAAGAGGGCATTTATTCTTAGAAAGAGAGGGCGAATATACAATCACAAATGGCCAGAAGTATTACCAAGGAGTCAATACAACGCGATGAGAGCATTTAAGGCAGTTGTTCCGCAGCGGAGACTATTACAGATGGGTGCAACATGGCTCGGTATAATCAGGTAATCCTGGGTGATTTATTTATAGCAACTAGGTCTATACTTACTCAAATACTACATTTCATCGGATACCATTAAGTAATGCTGTTTGTACAGCCTTCTGTTCGTCCAGCCCAGCCTTTCGGCAGTTTCATAGGAGCAATAGAGGTCTCTGAAACAGTAATCAGCGCATTCCTACAGCTTGCCTGGTTTCTATGAGTCTCAAATAAACCGCTAAGAGAAGATATATCAGAACGGTAGACATGGAGGAAAGAGGCCATTATTGGACCAGGAAGATGAACTCACATGCAGCCCGCCATCTTTCGCCGATTACTTCCAAAATCGCTCGTAATGAAGTGATGCCCTGTTTTGTATCGCAGAAGTCGGCCTCAGGCCCGAGAGACATCAACGATGTGACAGACCGGTAGATCCACTCTAATACAAAGGGTGAAGTGTCATCGAGCGTCCCCCACTCTCCGCTCCGAAATCTCTGAGCATTACGCAAAGTGTTTGCCAACGTTGCTTGAAGTGAGAGATAGGAAGTATCCTGGCTTTCCTTGGGCGAAGACTTGAGTGAATTGGCCAAGACTACCGTGTGTATGAGTAATAGCGCGCTTCTTCCCTGTCAGACTTCGTCTTATACAATAGCTGGCACGGTGAGATTGACTTATAGCAGATGGCAATTCCACAGCAGAAAATCATGCCTCTCTGTGCTTCTTCAATTTCAATCAAACGCTCAAGTGCAAATAGAGTCCTGTCTAATGGTATCATATCGCTCGGACTAAGCTGTATTGTATCCTCTTTGTTTGGGATTTGTCGTAGTACTTGGCTTAGAAGATTGATGGCTTGAGCGAGGCGTGCGAATCGACCTGTCTTCAAAGTTGGTGGAGAAGACAAGGTTCGATATATATCTATTGACAGCACCTAAATAGCATGTCCGTGGTCATTTAGTTTATGCTTAGTGTCTATGTTGTCTGGTGATGCAAAAGTCTTACCCCTCGATCCCAATCATCATCGTCTACAGGTAAAATTGATTCAACATCGGGGTCTGGGGTACACAGATGATTTCCATTTAGAGGCATATTCGTAGTACTGTATTGTTAGCCCTGATTCTATTATTGAGAGTACAATTGGGTCACTTACCGATCTAACATCAATATTGCCCACCATATGCGATTCCGCTCCTCTTGCTCAATCCATCTACTCCCTTGAACTGGATATGCTTGAGTTATTCCCAAAGAAACTGCGTGACGAGCACATGATGAGATAGTGGTTAGAGCCGCAGGATAGATTGCGTGCCCTATCTCATACACGGCGGTTAATATTGCTGATTGAATCGTATGGATGCTAACGTAGCCCATCATCTCTGCGTGCAACAAGGTCTCTTTCACGAGAGTATAAAGTTCAGAAGATAAGCTGTAATTCTTGGGGCGACTGGTAATCAGTTTAATACCTAGAAGAACAATAGCCACATCGGGATCAGTGTGATGTGATGGATCCATGAGCGACCCATACAGCCGCGTCCGAGAGATGATTGGCATCCATCGGTGAACAGTACGAAAATATTCATCAGCTAAAGCTCTTCTGTGAATGTGATCGCCTAGGACATGGTGAACACTAGGAGAAAGCGATATACAAGGGCGAGGGATTGTCAACTCGCAGTGGGTGGAAAGTAGCGGATCGAGAAGAACGGCAACCGGAAAGCTATTTCTCAGTAATGACACATCATGTTGTGGGATGCCCGCTTCTTTCGATGGCAATGTCGATTGGCTTTCCGCTTGTTCAGCAGGCTGGTATATGCATCTTCTGCGGCGCCTTATTATTGGATGATCAGTACCGAGACTACATGTAGTCCAGAGAAGAATATCCGGTTAAACTATACCGAAGGCACAGGCTACATGCTGGTAGCTCCCGTGTACAGCGCCGCTTTTTCAGCTTGCATGCCTGACAGGACCGTCCTGCTGATCCAGAAGTGGATTGTATGAGAATCTTGCCTCGGTGGCTCATTGCGGCCACATGTAGCTTTCTGCGGGATGGCGGGCAGAGTCCGCTTGAGAAGATGATGCAAGGCACTGGGGTTGTACTCGATACCGCCGATGATCACTTATGGTGAAGGTAACTTGAAAAGGAGTGGACTTGGTATCTGCAGACTAACTGAAAGTGTTCAGGTTGTTCGATTGACGTGACTTGGATAACGGGATATGAGGCGCCACTCTTGTGAGTAATCGTTTAAGAACTTGCCATTCGGTGGATGTCGGAAGTAAAGGATTATCGAATGCCCTAGTTTTTAATAGCGAAGGTCAATAGATTACTCATACACATGCATTATTACATGTACACACGGCTGCTTTGTCCTTGCTGGAGACAGTGGCTACGAACTTACAAGTCGGACGGTTTGTTTGTTTGCAACGGATTGGCGAGTCAAGAATTGAGTAGTGGTACGGCCGTGTCGTGGCAAGGTATCTTCAATGTTAACAGCCGTGCTTCTGCATAATGTCGTTTATTGTTGATAGTATCGTGCAATTAACTTGAACCAAAAAACTTGATTACAATTATCATTGGTAGAGATCTTCCAAGTAAAATTTTCTGAATCGTCCAAGGAAAACAGGCGACAGATGGTTTGCAACGCTTTGTTGGACGCAACATCGGGATCTTCCGTCCTTTGGAATCATAATCAACCACCTAGGTTATTAGCTCCCGCCGATGGTTAACCCCGAAATTCGACAAACCAATCAGCTTGTATCAAAACGCGGCCGCGTTTCCCGCAAGACTTGCGGATGATGGGCGCTATGTCGCAGGACGGACTTGTTAAACGAAGCACGTTCATACGAGTCGTCCTTTAGTATAATGGTCAATGGGACGATACTTTTGATCATGAATCTTGAACTGACATGGTAACTAATCATATAGAATTAATGATATGTAATCCCCTCATCTCAAATGGAAGCCAAAGTAATGGTTGAAGTATAAATCACCGCCCAAGCCCTCGTAGTAAACCACATCACTTCAAATCCAACAATCTTCATATCCCAGTAAGAAAATAACCAAACTAATCACCATGTCATCCCCTCAGCCAATCGCCCAAAACGCCTCCATCCAAGCATACGTCTACGTCCTGTCCCCCCATAAAGTCGAGTTCCCAGGCCAACCCGACACAGAATCCTTCGAATTCTCTCCCACCGCATTCACCCTAATCACCACCCAAGACGGTGCAGTCCTAGTCGATGCGCCGACCACACCTAGCCAGGGAGAAGAAGTAGCAAAATGGATCAAGTCAATCATCTCAGACAAGAAGCTCGCCTATATTTACATCACGCACGGTCACGGCGATCACTTCTTCGCTGCGGAAGTCATCCAGAAATATTATCCCGAGGCTCGCCTCCTAGCAACTCCGCAGACGTATGCCCAGATGCAAGAGAATCTTGATAAGAAGACCTATGAGGGTCTGTGGGTTGCGACAACTCCGGAATTGAGGAACAAATCTCCCCCAGAAGTACAAGTGGATATAATAAAAGGCGAGAATACTTTTGTTGTTGGAGGTCACCGGTTTCACGTCCTGAGCCTTCCTGGTGGCGACATTGGCGAATCGACTGTGCTTCATGTGCCTGATCTTGAACTCGTCGTTGCGGGAGACGTCGTTTACGGGAGCTGTTATCAATTCTTTGGCCAGGCTCGAACTACTGAACTGCGGGATAATTGGCTACAGTCTATCGATCAGGTTGCTCAGCTGAAGCCAAAGGTTGTGGTGCCATCTCACATGCAATCTCATGAAAGTTTCGGCGCAGACCACATTGAAGAAACGATAAAGTACATTAAAGCATGGGAAGAGCTTGATGCTGCGACAAACACCTGGCAGGAGCTGGAAGAGGCTGTGAAAGAGAAATACTCCAACAGAATTGGGAACTTTATTCTCCGATTCTCGTCTCTGGTTGCAAAGGGGGCTATGCCAGCTCCGTAACTGTATTAACAACAAAGAGTATGACTTCAGGAGTCTTTATTATCGTCATAAATGCCAGGATGCCTTTTATATAAATCTATTAAAATATGTGATAGGGTGGAAGGGGAGTCTATAAGTGCCTGCGAAGATTGCTTTCTATTTCGGCACCTCTAGTCTCAATATGTTTTATTATACATGGCTCATTTTGCATTGCGCTTCCTTCTTATGTGTGATAAAGTGATGATGCAGCTTCATGTGGGACTGCTAAACTCCGTGGGGACTTCGTGAACGTTTTCCACTCATCGCTAGTACAAGTCCTCATCGTCGCTCGCCGTTCCATCTTGGAATCCCATCACCGCTTTGCCTTTTCCCTTGCCGTTAACTTGTTCTTCCTCATCGCTGCTGACGGCAATGGCCTTGCCTTTGCCTTTGCCCTTGCTTGAGGATGATCTGCCGCCCCTCGATCCTCCGGAAGAGCCAGGTCTTTTCGCGTGGTCTTGTGATTGCTGCTTCTTGTCGCTTCCTCCTTCAAACTGTGCCCTTACTCTCTCATAGTGCGCCAGTTCACCTGCGCTGACACTGGGAATCAACTCTTCGTGCGCAGCGATAAAGTCCTCCTCCTGCACCATGACGGCAATATCCGCGGGCGTAGCGTAGTGGTCGAAGAAGTACGCCGTCGAGACCTCGTGCTTGTTCGCCGGGTCAGCGTTGAGGGCACGGACTTTGGCATCCACCGCGGCGGCCTGGCGGGTGACAGCCTTGAGCATGGCATCACTGCACAGCGCATAGAAATCGGCACCTGTGTAGGTAAATGGGAGGCGCTGAGAGACTGAGGCGAGAGAGACAGAGGGATGGAGGGTGAATCTATGTGAATAAGGATTAGTACAAGTCGTTTCTTCAAAAGGGAAAAGACTATCAAATATAGAGTTTAAGGGGAGAACGTACTTTCGAGTGAGGGCCTCTAGAATGGTTTGCTGCTTCTCATGAGTGTCAGAAACACCAAGATAGAGCATCTTGTCAAATCGGCCAGGACGCAGCAGCGCAGGATCCAACAAGTCGGGTCTGTTAGTAGCTCCAATGACAAAGACGCCTCCCGCATCCTCGCCGCCCGACATGCCGTCCAGCTCAGCCAACAGCTGCGACACGATACGGTCCATGACACCGCCGGAATCTCCCTGGTTACCTCTCTTGGGCGCAACGGAATCCAGTTCGTCAAAGAAGACGACGCAGGGGCGGGCGTCACGGGCTCTCTGGAAGACGCGGCGCACGTTGGCTTCTGATTCACCAATGTACATGTTGAGCAACTCCGGACCCTTGACACTGAAAAAGTTCAGGCTGTATTCGGTGGCGATGGCCTTTGCGAGAAGCGTCTTTCCAGTACCCGGAGGACCGTAGAAGAGGATACCAGAGCGTTTCTTCATGCCCTTGGCGAACAATTCGGGGCGCTCTAGCGGTAGCTGAATCGTCTCCGTGATAGCCTCCTTAACGTTGCTAAGACCACCGACGTCGTCCCATGTGACATTGGGGATCTTGGGAGCACCAATAGAATCGGAAAAGTTCTTGCGGGCGGCTTCAACGGCAACATCAAAGTCGGCCGCTGTCAAGCAGCGCGCCGATGAGCCACCAGCCACCAGCACATCACGCACGGTCATTGGCAGATGGCCGTTGCTAGACTTGGTAGATAGCGACTCGAGGCGAGATCGCTGGGCTATCGAGGCTCGTTCTACGACATCAAGCAGATCACCGGCAACCAGCGCAGCCGTCTTCAGGGCAATGGCATTGAGATCAATGGCCGGCTCGAGAGACACGCCACGGTCTTCAATAACGGCCCTCAGGATGGCCTCTCGCTCGGCCTCGTCAGGGGCGCCCATTTCGAGCTCATGGGTGAAGAGCGCGCGGACTCCATCAGGGACTTTGTCAACCTCGTTCGTTGTGGCAATAAGGACTCGAACATCCTCCAGGATCTCCTTGATTGAAGACTCTATCCGATCGGCTGTCAGCGCCTCGATGTGCTGAATGAGGAGAGCGCAGCATTCTGGGCCACAGCTAATGGCTCGCTCAGCGCGTGTCCTCAGGAAGCCTTCTGTCTTGACGTCGCTGCCACTGCCTCCACCCTCACTGATAATATCATAGGCATCAATGGTGAATGTATGCAGGCCCATATCGCTACAAGCATCCTTTGCCATGGTCGCCTTTCCAATGTTTCGATGCGATGATGTAAGTAGGATAGCAACAGGAGGCATTTTCAGATGCACAGCCCTCAAGCTTGTTGCAGCAGCTAGGAGTTCTCGTAGCTGGCGCCTCAGAGGGGGGACATGCTGCTGGTCACGATCTGCCAACTGCGGCGGGCCACCGTCTGCTGCTCGTTGCGGTGTCTTCTTCAGGCCGAGATAGTAAGGCCAAGTGCTGTCCTTGATACCCGGTATCCGGCTCGTCTCAAATCCAGACCCATGCATGGCAACAGTGGTGCTGTCGATGCATGCGACAGTCCCCCACAGGGATTCCGCAGTTCCGTCCTCGTCCTCGTCTGACTTTTGCACCTGGATATGTCCAACTTTGAACCAAGCAACGCTGTCGAGGTGTGACAAACTCTCCCCGCCAGACTCAGTAGATCGTGCTGTCAGTGCTACTACATCGTCGACCTCGGAACCGCCTGCACCGGGGGCTTCTTGGAGCGCCCGGCCCAGCTGCGCATCCACTGGCACGGCGATCAAGTCACCCTGCCGGACGAGGCGCAATTTATGCGCAAAATAACGTTTTAGTCCACCCAACACGGCAGTTTGGTATGCTCTTTCGGCAGAGATGGGGGTTCTAATGTGGTGAATGGCGATATCTTTTGCGTACGGTGGCTGCGAGGCGCTCGCGAATCTGGGCAGCGTCCCCTTACCTTGGTATGAGGACTTCTTGAGCACAGAGATGCGCAAGTGTGTGGCTCCATCAATGTTTGCGATCAAGATGGGTGAAGCATAAGCTGCTGGGCTAGATGGCCGCTGGACTTGCGACTCGAAGAATGATTGTCGTCGATCGCCCAGCCTGGAACTCGGTATCCGAGTGACGGGGCGTTGGGAGTAGCCCTCCGGCAAGCCATATACGCGAACAGGCCGCCAATTGGACACTTCAAAGTCTGGGTGGTTGAAGCTGCCCAGCCCAAAAGCGCCAAATCCATTCAGGGGAGGCTCCTCGGCAGCCTCAATCCGGACCCAGTCTCCGGAGAAACACCCAATCTTGGAGAGAGACGCCACATCAACATAGATTCGCGCCTCTTCGTCGTCCTCAGGAGACGGCTTGGGATGTAGCAGGTCGGATGGTATCTGTCTTCTCAGACCGTGCACTTTGAAGAGCCTCCCGCGAGCTCGATCGGGACGCGCGGTAGTGGATGTAAAGTTGGAAAAGACGGAACCAGGAGTAGCAAAGCCATTGGTTTTTCTGCCACGGAGCGTACCGGCAGTCATTGGCGTTCCAGGGCCCATGGAATTCATCGAGTTCGTCGTCGGCAGTGTAGGAACCTCCAAAGATATCACCTCATCCATGGAATCATCCGAAAGTTCCTCCTCTTGTTCTGATCCCGAGAAATCCGTCTCCGTCTCGGTAGCTGCTACCGCGTCGTCGGTAACAGCGCCGGCCCGATCGCGCTCTTCGGCGGCTGAAAAGAACTGGTCATTTGTGCCATCCTCGTCGTCATCGTGGCCGTTAAGCCGCTGACCGTCGGTCATTGATGCGGCAGGACGGGCCTGTCGTCGGTTGATTCCTCTCCCCCTCATCAGGATGATCTTTGTAGATTCCGTCAGGATGCCCTGAGCAACGGGCTCACAGAGCATAATCTTGCCCGGATTCGGTGGCAGGTGGGTAACAGGGTGCGGCGGAAGAGGCAGCGGAAACAAGTCGCCGGAGTGAACGACCTTGAGGCTGCCAAGGGCCGCTCTGAGCGCCATGGCCACGCGCTCTTCGGCCGTCAAGTTGGCGACACCCTTGGCACTGGGGTTTGTCGGATGATCCTTGTAAAATGTGCCTTCGCCATTCTCCAGCCGTTTTGTTAAATCGCTTTCGAGGTTGACGAATACCGTCTCCAGCGGTACAGGGGCAACATCGAGGACAAGGATTTCGATGCCGCTGCGGCTATGGCTGGACAGCTTGGACGGAGCTACTTGCTGCAGAGTTACAGCAAAGCTCTGGAGGGCGGAAGACGAGGGCGAGAAGTGAATGGTCGAATGGGACAGGTCGCTCGATCGCAGAACGGGAACAACGGACCAGGCAATTTCAACGGGGTTCGCATTGGGGGCCCATGGCGCGACTGCGATGTGGTGGATTTCGTCGGCGAGCTCATCGTTGGCATCTTTGTGCTTCTTGTCAGCGTCTCTTCAGCGTGCAGCAGCAGCATTTCAGCGCTCTGGCGCATTCCCATTCGCTATGAATGACTTACCGTTTGCATGGTGCGGGAAGAGGTCGGAGAAGAGATCGTCAGACACGATGCCAACGTCTCCCTTGGTGCGGTCGTCGAGCACGAGTCGGGCGGTGATGGCCGGCTTGTCCTGGCGCCGCCTGCGGTTCCGTCTCTTGTGTGACACGACAGGCGCTCCGTCTGAGACAGCCATCTCGGTTGGTTTCTAGAGCTTTTGAGGGAAAGGTATGGCGAGATCGGGCGCAAGGAGCCGTTGTAGCTGGGAAAGGAGTCGGCGGACAGAGCTGTTTCAATAGTTGACAAGACCCCGCAGCCGCTGGATCATGGCGCAGGCAGAGATTAGGAGAGAATGGAAATAAAAACAAACACAGTCAAGCAACAAGACGGAGGATCAAGTCGAGCGGCAATCCAGGGCAATTGGATTCGGCGCGTGCTGGGCGCGATGCGTTGCGATGAAGATCAAAAGCCTGCCGGTGCGTGTCGTGTCGCTGCAGATTCCACTATAAGCAGCAGTGGCTCGGTTGTAGCCGTGGCAGCCTCGGCATAGGGACACGCTGGACCCCAGATTTCGGGGCCTCAGCTTCAATCTTACAAGCGCAGCGCAGCTCCACCAAGGGCTGCTGTAGTTACCACGGCAAAGACGAGGAGCTGGAACGGATTGTTTACTTGGTAATGGGTATGTAGCTACGTATACAGGTAATCTACAGAGAAATGGGGGCTGTTATGGAATTTGATGATTATGGCGATGCTGGAGTGGGTGCAGGCCCTGTATTAGCACTGACGCAGTGTACCTTGTACCGAGTACGGAGTACGGAGTAGCTGAGTTGACTTCCATGGATGGATTAAATATTCCCACACTGCGGCACGACTGCCATTCAACTTACCCGGCAACCCGGGACTAGAGAGACTATGTATGTACGGGAAAGGGGTAAAAGAGGCGATTAGGTGCCTGGTTGGCACACTTGACATTCTGTAGGCGTCTATATGCATGCAAAGTAGAGAAACAAAGTCACCTTACTGCTAGCCAATGAACGGTTGCGTTTTAGTGGCTTACACTTGTTTATACTTCGTCATGCCTTGTAGCAATGGTCTTCAGCTACGGAGTACTCAAGAAATAAATCCTTACATGCTAATTGACCAGAATTTCACATGTATTTTTAGCGATACACGTATCTCAAAAAACCAGCCATTCAAATCCCCACTCCTCCAACTCCGTCAGCACTGCCATCAAGGAGGCAAAAATCACAGCCAATTTCACAAGCTAAAAACCTGGATTCAACAACGGAGAATTACAGAAACGGATGGAAAATTAATATGGAGCCAACTAACAGGGATCGACTCTTGAATGATTCGCGACTCGATTGCGTCACACCTAACACATAGATAGGCCTACAATGCAGCATCTTATTCTGGAAATGTGGAAAGCCCTTCTGCAGGGTTTCTGGATTTAGATGCAGCTTCTCCCCTCCACTCACCGCATTTACCAATTGTCTCATGATGTTTGGTTAAGACTCCAATTTTTGGTTCATGAGAATTGCTTGTTCCTGACTTTTCACAACTTTCATTATTCTGATACCCGTCTAGAGAATTGACTGCAAAGTGGCTTGATCATTGATGTCATTGCCGTACCTGGTTGATGCCCACCCGTGAGCGATTACCACGACATACAGCAGCGACAGCCCATCGTATGGCTTGGATAAAATTCGAAAAGACGCAAGACAGTATAGAGAGATAGATATCACCACGGCCAACAATCAATTGGTTAAAATGGGTCACAACGAAGATCCCCCGACCTCGGCTCAACACGACATGTCGCCTCGATCGACATTCGAGGTTGCACAGCAGGCGGTCGAGTTCACCAAACAGTCTGAGAAACTCTCACACCAACGATTAGAAGATGACTCTGCAGCAATAGCTGTACAGGCCGATTTCGTCACACCACAGGATCCCGTCATCGTCACATCGGACGGCAACCGGTTGCCCGGCGTGCCATTGGATGAAGCACATAAGCTCAACGTGCTGCGCGAAGACCTACAAGGACAGACGACGGATGTAGAGATTAAGAAGGGAAGCAAGCTTCAAGAAAAGATCCCAAACCCGGCTGCGCATCATCACCATGGAGAGGAAGAGCGAAAGACCATACAGCTACCCGAACCTGAAAAAGATGAAAATGGACAATCTTGGCAGCAAGCGTCACAAGGAACCTTGAGGCATGCTATGCCTCCATCACATACGAACCCATTGTTTCCACCTCTACCGCTATACGGACCGCCGACTTTGTTACGCAATATCCAGTGCTGGTTTTTAAGATCCACGTCGTTTGTGCTGAGCATGGAGTTTCTTGGTGTGATTGTACTCGGCTCGCTGTTTACAAGCATTCCGAATTGGTGCAAGGCACTGTTTCTGCCGAATGAGGAGAAAAAGCGGCCGTTTTATGAGCAAGAGCAGCAAAATGCTGCAATTAGAGAAGAGAAGGAAAAGGATTGGGACCCGACGGGAGCCCAGAGACGCTTGGATGTCGAAAACGAAACCATAGTGGATGAATACCCGCCGACTGAGGGCGGTAGAGACCCCATTATCTGTGATGTCGGCTATTATGCCCGCAGAGTTGGCCTTGACGTGGAGACTTTTAAAGTCGAGACAGAGGACGGCTTCATCATTGAGCTTTGGCACGTCTATGATCCCAAAGAGCATACACCCCTAGACGAGACAAGCAGAGAGAAACTTGGCCCAACCGTCTTTCAGGGGCCAGCTCAGCAGCCGGGGAATCCGGGCAAGAAACGAAAGTTCCCCGTGCTGCTGATGCATGGCTTGCTGCAGAGTTCGGGAGCGTATTGCTGCAACGATGACCAAAGCCTGGCATTTTGGCTCTGCAAGTCAGGGTACGATGTTTGGCTGGGCAACAACCGCTGCGGCTTCAAGCCCCAGCACGTACTGCTCGATTACGGCGATCCGCGCATGTGGTGCTGGAATATTCGGCAGATGGGTGTATTTGACCTGCCCGCACTCATATCGCGCGTCTTGCACGAGACGGGATTCGAGAAAATTGGCCTCATCTGCCACTCACAGGGCACGACTCAGACGCTGGTAGCCTTAGCAAAAGAGCAACGACCTGACTTGGGAGAGAAACTGACCGTCTTCTGCGCTTTGGCTCCTGCGGCATATGCTGGGCCGCTCATTGGCAAGATGTACTTCAAGTTCATGCGCATCATCTCGCCCGGCATGTTCAGGCTCATGTTTGGGATCCACGCCTTCATCCCTCTGATGATGCAAATGCACGCGCTGCTGGATCCCCGGCTGTACGGATGGCTGGGCTACAAGGTCTTCTCGTTTCTCTTTGACTGGACCGACGAGAGATGGGACCGAGGCCTGCGCAACCGCATGTTTCAGTTTGCGCCCGTGTATGTAAGTGCCGAGTCGATGAGGTGGTGGCTCGGTCGTGAATGTTTTGCCAAACACAAGTGCATCTTGGCAACGAGGGATGTCTTGAAAGATGAAGAAAGCATGGATGAAAGCGGCAGCAACGAAGACGACTCAGAAACCAGTGACGAAAACCTCCAAACTGGAGACCAGATTCACAAGAACCAACATCGGCACCACGTCAAGGGCTCCACGGCATGGTACAATCACCAAGTGCCCCCATTTGCGCTGTGGGTTTGCGGCGACGATCATCTTGTAGACGGGAAGAGGCTTCTCAAGCGCTTCGAAGCAGGGCGCGAGCCGCATGTTAAAGTAGTGCACAGCAAAGTGATTCCCGAGTACCAGCACCTGGATGTCATCTGGGCCATGGATGCGCCAGACCAGGTATTTCGAGAAATCCGCGAGGTGCTGTGGAAGACGTGCGACGTCAGGGACTCTTGCAGAATCCCGGAAGGATGCGATACGGTGCCCAAGTGGGAACCAGCCGAGGTTGTGGCGATGGAGGCGAGCGAATAGGGGACTATGGATATACGGTGGTTTTATTTTATTTTTTCTTTCCTAGGCCTATTTGCTTGTTTGCACGCTTGGATGCGACCCAAAAGCTCGGAGTCTAGAGTGGCACTTGTAACAGTAGATGTGGAGTTGTAGATGGAGTCGGTTCAAATACACGAGCATCTTTTTGCCGTTGTCGGCAGATTGCCAGGAAATGCAGCAGAATTGAAGCTCCATAAAACTCGGATGAATTACCGATAATCCAGCAGCTTGCTATTCAATTGATTATTAATCTTTCTCACAAGTTGCCCATCTGACGTGAAGCCATCGACACTTGATTCGCCAGCAGCCGCCAGAGCACAAGGTCAGATCCCCAAGCCAAACTCTCCCCTTACTGCTGCTCCCCCGCATTCATCTCTCCGCGGACGCCATCCAAAAGGGCTTGAACTCCATTTTCTGTCTTCAGTCTACGGTGACCCACACGCCCCGTTCGCGGCGCCGAGGTTAAAGATCCATGGATTGCCCAGGGACTCCGCTTTTACCGCCCTTGATGTCTCCGTCGTACCGAGAAGCCCCCAGCTAAACAGGGCCCATGTGTGTGTTTTATGTGACTGTCTGCAATGTAGTCTTACTATTACGGGAGGGCGTTGCATGTGCTGTGGGATTACCCCCCGAGTCAGAAAAGCCCCGGGGTTAGGCTCTATCTTGAGCCTGGCAAGCTCGGAGTTTTGCTAGCGGACAAAGCCTGAGTCCCGACGGGCATCATCGAGCATCAAGGACCGCATATTCGTAACAGATTGCCAGGACACGGTAGCTCGGACTTGGGGCCGACGACGCGAAACCAACAAAGGTATGGTTCTGTGTGCTAGATGCCTTTCCTAGTGCCTAGGTTCAGCGTGGAGACGAGGTTGATCGTACTAAAAGGAACGTGGTCCCTAGTATACCATTATCAAGCATGACCACGATGCTGTAGTATTGTACCAGGGTCCGGCTCTGGCTCATCCCGCCTCATAATACCCTCCGCGTGCCCATGCCTCGAGACGATCTTGGATTTCCTAGTATTGCCATTCTACATATACCCAAAGGCCGGCCCCAGTTTCCGTATTATATCTTTGTTCTTGTTCATCCTTGACGGCTTCTGGATAGACAGCACCGAGTGGTATAGGACTGTCTTTCGAATCTTTGTGTGATTACCAATCTATAGAGATCTTCATAAATACCTTACACCCACACAGCATAGCGAATTGACAGCCATCATGCCTATCGCGTCACTCCAAATCCCGGTCGAGATCCCTCCCGTCGACATCTGGTCATATTACCTAGAGCAGCCCAAACACTATCCCGGCGACAAACGTCAGTATACCATATGCGATCACTTTCTTCCTTATCTCATTGTTGTCTACTTTCTTCCTTGTCGCATTTGTTGTCTCGAAAACAATACTCATTTTATGACAAAAAAGCGTC
The DNA here is from genome assembly GCA_003439915.1 of Trichoderma atrobrunneum. Taxonomy (NCBI): domain Eukaryota; kingdom Fungi; phylum Ascomycota; class Sordariomycetes; order Hypocreales; family Hypocreaceae; genus Trichoderma; species Trichoderma atrobrunneum. The sequence continues at coordinate 109,396 of PNRQ01000073.1, forward strand.
ATCATGTCTCATAGCTAACTCTACATTCCAGCCCTCTTTGTCGACTGCGACACCGGCAGGTCTCACTCTTTCAACGACATCAAGCGTCTCGCTCTCGAATTCGGCAAGGGCCTGCGCCATGTCTTCAATTGGCAAAGGGGCGACGTCATGGGCCTCTTCACGCCCAACAACATTGACGTCCCCGTCGTGAACTTTGCCATCCACTGGGCCGGCGGCATCGCCAGCCCTGCCAACCCGACGTACACGCCCGAGGACCTGGCTCAGCAGCTAAAGGACTCTGGCGCAAAGGCCCTTCTTACGCAGAAGATATTCCTGCAGGCAGCTCGCAAGGCCGCGGCGCTTGCAGGTTTGGCCGAGGACCGGATCTTGCTGATGGGAGATGGTCGGGATGAGACCGGGGTGCATAGGCATTGGTCCGACATCACTGCCCAGGGCGCCAAGGTCCAGCCTCAGAAGGCCAATATTGATCCCAGGAAGGACCTCGCGTATCTCGTGTACAGTTCTGTGAGTATTGCCATATCGTTGAATATCTTGCTTATTAGCGACTAATGAGTTCAATTAGGGAACAACCGGTTTGCCCAAAGGCGTGATGCTCAGCCACCAGAACATCGTTGCTCAAGCGGTTCAGGGTGAGAAACAAGGCGACATCAAAGGCCTCTTATGGGAAGTAGACGCTCAATTGGGCGTTCTTCCATTCTTCCACATCTATGTACGTTTGACCCAGAGAGATGAAAGCGAGCTGTCATATTCTGGATCATAAGCTAACATCAATGTCTTCAATTATCTAGGGCCTAGTCGTTGTCTTGGCCACCACCATTGCTACTGGTGTCAAATGTGTCGTCCTACCCAAGTTCGACCTTGAAAAGGCCTGCAAACTGATCCAAGACCATCACATCACTTTCATGTATGTGCCACCGCCCATTGTTCTCGCTCTGGGCAAGCACCCCATCATCTCAAAGTACGATTTGTCGTCGCTGCGATGGATAAACTCGGCAGCTGCTCCGTTAAGCAGGGAGCTGGCTGTTTCAGTGTGGGACCGGCTCAAGATTGGCGTGAAGCAGGGCTATGGACTGTCCGAGACATCCCCCGGCGTCATGATACAGCTGGCGGAAGAGTGGTGGAAGTATCAGGGCTCCGTCGGAAGGCTGTATCCGAATATGGAGGCCAAGATTGTGGACGAGGATGGCAAAGAATTGGGCTACGACAAGGTGAGAGGCATATTGACAGAGATTTCGATTTGTTGAAATGTGTTCTAACAATCATGGAAATCCAGTCCGGAGAACTTCTCCTCAAGGGACCAAACGTCTTCTCAGGCTACTGGAAGAGGCCTGAGCTCAACAAAGAAACCTTCACTGAGGATGGCTGGTACAGGACTGGAGACATCTTCTACTGCTGTCCCAAGGGCAACTTCTATATCACCGATCGTAAGAAGGAGCTCATAAAATACAGTAAGTCCAACGACACATATTCATCCCCCTATATACATCCATACCATCCGCATCCCACCCATGCTCGTCTCTTGTATGTGACGCTGACTCGACTTCCACTATAGAGGGCTTCCAAGTCCCCCCCGCCGAACTCGAGGCCAAACTCATCGGCCGCGATGATATCGCTGACGTCTGCGTCATCGGTGTCTGGGATAAGGAGCAACACACCGAGATCCCGCGCGCCTATGTTGTGCTCAAGCCCGGTGTCGAGGAGACCGAGGCCAAGGCCACGGAAATCACCGAGTGGCTCAATGCAAAGGTCGCCCCCTCTAAGAAGTTGCGCGGAGGCGTTCGCTTCATCAAAGAGGTTCCCAAATCTCAGGCAGGCAAGATCCTGCGGAGAGTGTTGAGGGATCAGGTCAAGAAGGAGGAAGAGGAGGCGGCAGCGGCACCAAAGGCGAAATTGTAAGTAGAAGAGAAGGGGCGTTTTGGGTTGCTGGTAAAGAAGGCGTGTAATTTTAGCCGTTGTTTAATTGTACAATTCGAGGTCGTAGATGGCCTCGTCTAATGCCTATATAACAAATACACATGAACGGGTCTGCTGCCGTTTCATCTATCCTGGTGCTCATAAAGTCGTCTATTTTTCAAGACGCCAAATCATCCCAATCTTTCCGCCTCTTCTAGCAGCTTCTCGACGCTGAATCTCGGATCGCCTTTTGTGAACCACTCAAGCAGTTTCTTTCTTTCTTCAGCCCTCTCTTTTCTCTGCCCATCCAGTTCATCGCCCTTTTGCTCCCATCCGCCGTAGAACCGCTGCAAGCACATAACCAGCCATCTTGCGTGGTCTGGCTGTACACCCCGCCCTTCCATGACCTGGCCCTGCATAAGGACCAGGCCCTTGTCCTTAATCAGATCGAGGTGATGCGTCACTGTGGTATGTGGTTGCGCAAACTCTCCTCTGGTCTTATACTCGACCAGCTGGGTGAATAGAACGGTGCTGGTCTTGGATGCTGCATCAAAGGTCCATTGCAACAGGTGCATTTCTGCACCCTGGTCCTCATGCGGCACCGGAAGGACAAAGAAGGGACTGCTGCGTGCTAGCTCCTCCATCGATTTGTATGTTGGCGCAGGGACGACGGCGCAGAGCGTCTGGGGAGACGATGCGTGGCGAAGGCGCCAGATGGCTGTGAGTTCCTTCTCAGGCAGGTCGGCGACTTTTTCGAGATCGAGGATATCGCCAAGGGGTTTAATGGCGGGCTTTTCGCCGGAGAAAGCCTTTGAGGCGGGCTTGGGGGAAGAAGAAGATGGCAAAGGTCCGCGATTCGGCTGGGAAACTGGTGTGCCCTCGGTCTGCGGGATGGATGCCGAGGAGAGATCCTCTATTGAGGGAACGTCTACGGCGTCGTTCTTTCTCTGTTCTTGTATCTTGTCCGCATATGCTGCTTTGAGGTCTTCGATGCTTCCATGGCCCTCCTGCGACGCCTTCTTGGTGAGTTTCTCGCGGTACTTTTCGAGGATCACTTGCGAAGGCTGCGTTGTGTGGAATCGAACGTCGACGACTTGCGCCCAGCGACGCTGCTGGGTACTGCGAGCGGCGAAGCGCGCCGAACTGGTCGCCAAATGTCGCAGTGTCGGTATTCGAATCATGGCCACGATGAAGAGGTGGATGAAGCTGGAATTGGCTGTTGCAAATGCCGGCCCGAGCAAAGAACATTGAAACTTGAAGTATCGAGCGCGGGATTCTTCCGTCATGGCCAAAAAGTGGGGACCGAATCTCCCAGAAAAAAACACCCCACCATGGCCAATGTTCGTCCCGGCGGAATTGCGATTTTGTCTGCTCGCCAATGTTTACAAATACATCTTTGCCCTGCTCCTGAGTGGCCGAAAACACCTAGAACGGCGCCTTACAGAAGGGGAAACTCATCCAACAGCCTCAATTCTCGCTTCTAGGGACGTAAGAAGCGGTGAACTCTTCAGCAGTGGGCGGTTGGTCATACAAAAGTTACCCCGCGATAGTGACTGGGATTGGACGCTCAGACTCACCGAGACTTGCACGATAACGTTGCATTCGACTATTACGAGGGCATTCGCTGCGAAAGAGTTGATATAAAACAGTGTCTTTGACCTTTTCTGGACCCTCTTGAATCATCTGGATACCGCTTTAGGATTTACGCAAGCGCATAGCAGCCATGGCCGATTTTCGGCAGCTGGCACTCGACTTTGTCCTCGAGGAAGATGAAGCCAAACTGACAGAATTGGCTCAGAGAGCGGCCAAAGGTATGCTCTATTTGAAGATTTGAGATGTGGGCTAGCCTAACACGAGATTTGTTTTAGAGCTTGAGACAGGTCCGGCCAATTCCAACCCTGTTGCACGTTGGGTAGAGGCTGTTCAGCCATGGATGCCGGGTAACAACGAGACTGAAGATGCACAAGAAACTCCAGATTGGACATCAAGAGCAAAAGGTAAGAAGATGACTCTCATTCTCTGGTCATCTCGATATTGTGCTGACGCAAATGTAACTCAGCTCTGGAGTTTTTATCTCATACATTGGATTTTGTGAAACCGGATCTCCTGAAACTGAGCCAAGGTAAACCCCCCGTCCTTACAAGCTGCCATAGGGCCAATTCGACTTACAGTATTTTCTAGTGAAGCTCTTGATTGCCTTCTTCGGTGCCATGCTCGACATTGACCACAAAGCTGGCATCCTAGCTTCGGCCTCGGCCTTGTCTCGAATTATAGCCATGAAGGCCTTTCAATCACAGAGTGGCTACGACATCATCGGTAAAGTGTGCGGCATGAAGGAAGACTTCCAAAGACAGACTATCAAGACTCGCCTGGCGGTGTATGAGTTGCTGAGAACACTCATCTCCACCCCTGAAGTCGCGAGCAATCTCCAGCAACGGGACGGACCTTCCTCTGCATTCATGACCAATCTGTTGGAGCTCTGTCGAAATGAGAGAGACCCGGATTGCTTGATTGTGTGGTTTGACATTCTGAGAATTTTTCTCCAACAATATGAGCCTACTCAAGAGGTCCTCGAGGCCGTCTTTGCTGCGTTCAAGGCATACTATCCCATCACCCTACCGCGCCTGTCGCAGAGCGGCCTTACTCCAGAGGACCTTAAATCTCAGCTTCGAAAATGCTTCTCATCAACATACCGCCTCGCATCTCTTGCGCTACCATTTTTGATAGGTAAACTTGACCAAGGAGACGGTGTTACTGTTAATGTCAAGGTAAGATGGTTCCGCTCTTTTCGTCTGCATTCAGTAAATCTCATCTATTCTAGGTCGATGTTTTGAAAACTATCAAAGAGTGTCTCGAAGAGTACACGCACCCAGAAGAATCCATTATCCCATACGTTAGTCGGACCTGGGGCAGTCTCAAGTATGAAGTCCGAAATGGAGAAATCGAAGATGCCATTTGGGCTACTCTCGAAGTGTTGAAAACGCTCGCAACAAAGCTCAAGGGCGACGATCTCCGCAACTACACGCTAGATGTGACGCGCGACTGCGTTAATGACCTGTCGAATCCCATGTACACTACTCCAGCTGGCCGCCTCATCGTTAGTGTTCTCAGCGCAAACCCGAGTGCATTTGTCCTCATGGTGGCGCCGACAATTACGCACCTCAAGGACAACCTACGACACCGGAAATCGGTGACCCATAGTCAAGATTTGCTGAAAATCCTTAATGTCATCTTGGAAACTCGACTTCTCCTGTCGCAGACACAGATGACTGATGAACAAAAGAGCGATTTTGTGTCCATTGATGGCATCTTCAAGAATCTGTACCACGACGTTTATAAAGGCCCTGTCGCACTTGGAAGCAACGAAAACGCCAATATCGATGACATTAAAATCGCAGCCGAGGCAGTCCAGGGAGCGGGTGCGTTGGTCTCTCAAGGAACCGTGCCGCTCGGATTGGAGAGAGAAAGTGGGCTGCTTCTTCCTGACGCAACGTGCTCTGAAGTCTGCCAAGCACTTTTCGCCATTGCATTAAATGGGTTTGGTGACCATTCTTCAAACTCGAATGCAGATGATCTTCTGAACGAGACAGCAAAGGCTCTACACAGATCCGTCCAGGCCTACGCACTAGGCTTCCGACCTTTGGTTGATCAGTTTGTGCCAGTCACTCAGAGCAGTCGCAATGACCAGAGTGACGAAGCTGCCGAGAAAATCCAAAAGATTGGCTCTCTGTTGGCTTATATCGGATGCTCTGAATTGCCCAAGTCTCTTATCGCCGGGAGAAATAACTTCTTGGCTCTGATTCATGTCATGACTACTGAGTTAATAGCGGCGATAAACGCAAAAGCTAGCCCAAAGGTTTGGTGTGCGTTGGTTGTCGGTATCCAGACTGTCTCACGTTACTTCAACGATGCTTGCTTGAAGCATAAGCCAGAGACGGACCAGGCTTTTGATGGTTCCATGTGGCTGTATCGGGCCACTTACAAGTATCCGGAGCTAAGAGTCATTGCAGAGGAGGAAGACGATGGCTCTGCACCGAGTTACAATAGCGCAACACTGCCGAAAGAAACCACCGTTACCGAGCTTCGCAATGACTTTTTGCTTGTTGCCCTGGTAATTGTTCGGAGCCTTTATCGCCGCGCAACGGCCGCTGTAGGTCTCATCTCGGGCACCAAGACTCCGGCTCTTCAGCTCAGCAGGGACTTTGATGGCTCTGATAAGACATCTGAATACCAGTATCTGCATCTCGTCTCTGATTTTGCCGGGTTCGTTGTTCGCGAGATGGGTGAGGCCCAGCAGGCTTCACTAAAGATCGATCATTACTTTTTGAATCTTTTCCAAGAAGAACTAATACCCGTCCCTGCTTCCGCTACAGAGGAACAGAGAAAGGCTAAGCTGGAGAACTATACTGATGAGCAAGGATCATCATGGGGCTGGTTGACGGAAAAGACGGTGAATATTCTTTCTTTCGGGCTCTTAGAAGCAATGAGGCCGTCTATTGTTGCAAAACTTGTGAGTCAACCCCTGTTTCTTTTCAACCTTTCTAGCACTTCTAACTGTCCAAATAGTTTGACTCTGGAGTTGCGCAAGAACTTTTAATCAGTGGCACTTTGAGCGCCTCTCTCACCCAAAACTCGGTCACCAGACCTGTCACTAGGTCTATCTTGACCATTCTGGCAAACAAGTACAAGGTTGAAAGCCTTGGATATCTGATGTCCAAGCTGGAAGGCCGATTAGAAGCCTCCTTGAAAAATGCCCAAAACGCTTCTGACAGCGATGATGCTTCGCGCTATCTTGAACAAGTTTCCTCCATCTACGCAATCGTCAGCGGGCTGATCCGTCGCCCAGGCGGCACGCAAGCTCGAGCCCTGATCCAGCGGTTACGCGATGTCCCTGGCAACGAAACTACCGGTCATCTACTGGCTCGCAGGTTGGAGATGATTGTTGCGCCGCAAAAATTCTTGGCAAAGGAGAACTTTGCTATTGTGAAGCCCCTTTGGACACAAAAGATTTACTTTGAGTTAGTCAAGCCCATGCTTGACATTGCAACAAGTCAAGACGCCGAAGCTGGAAGTCAGCTTGTCAAGACCAATTATAGAATTGGCGTATTGTCAATGGTTAAGCACATGCCATTTTCCATTTGGGAAGACGATTGTGTCGAGATTCTACGCGTATCAATGGCACTCTCGCAAAGCTTGGGCCCCGGCCCGGATACCCTGCCCGCGCTCGAGATTCTCAAAAACATATTAGCAGAGTCACCAGACAAGGCCCAAGAATACGCAAAGAGCCTGATCAACATCTCACTGCCTTGCTTCTCACTCAAGGCGGCAGCACAGCTGACGCGGCCGGATTGGCTGCCCTCGGGCTACGTCCCGGCAAAAATGCGTCCCGAGGTCGAGGCCGAATGTGGAAAGCTGGCCCTGGAAGTCGTAGGTGCGCTGCCGAGGCTGTTCGAGTCGAGACACGTCGTGCCGTTTGTTCCACAGGTGCGGAGAGAGCTTTCCCTGGCATGCGGGCATCCGGTTCGGGATCTGCGGAGACTGGCGAGAATGGCCCGGGCCGCGTGGACGGAAATCAAATAAGGTAGGATGGAAAGTGGGACAAGGAACTTTAGAGCATTTATAGAAATTTCGAGGAGAATCTGGAGGGAGATGTTGGGCGTTAGATCGGGCTGAAAATGGATAGAATTTGTGCGCTTTGTTGTAATGACACTAAATTGTTCCAGCCATGAACCACTCAATGGGGTAGCATAGCATAGACGTTCAATACTACGGGGCTGCACCATCTTTTGTAATCATCATAAGGGAAATGTCCGGAAGTATCAACAAGTTTTAAGCAATGGATCTTTGACAAGGAGTAGCAGTCCTCACGACAGTAGAACAGGGTTAACACAAAGAGAACCTGAAAAGAAATCGAAACTAAAATTATATGTGCATCATTTATTTATTCATCAATTTAAATCCTTTGCCGTTCCCTTTCCTTGCCACTCCTACCCTATCCTTATGGTGTATCAATCTTTACATCATCCAAGCCCCGCGAGATGATTTCTCCCGCCAGCTCAATCTCAAGCTCAATATCCGGCTGAGCCTCCTCATACAACCAATGCTTCTCACCCGCCATCTTATAATTATTCATCGCCAACTCATGCGGAATGATACTCTTCTTCAAGCTCGGATTGCCCGCACATGCAGCCTCAACCTTGAGCTGGATCTCACAGCTGCGCTCCACCAAGCCCAGCAAAAACGCAGCCTCATCAACAGTCTGTCCAACAGTGATGATGCCGTGGTTAATAAGCAGGGCGGCCTTACCCTTGGGGCCAAGCGCCTTTGCAATCTGCCTGCCCTCCTGCTCGGCCGTCACGATGCCGGCATACTCGGTGTCCACGGCGAGAACCCCGTAGAGATCACACACGTCTTGGGTGATCATGTCAAGAGGCTTGCCAAAAGCGCACCATGCACGGCCGGCGATGGTGTGAGCGTGGCAGATGGCGTGGATGTTGTGGCGCGCCTTGTGGACTTCGGAGTGAATGTAGTAGCCTGGGTTATTCACAGGGCGAGTCTACAACAACAAAAGTCAGCGTTGTGCCCCCAACTCAAGCGATTGATATAAACTAGATGGGGGGATTCTTCATACGCGGTTACCGCCGACAATCTCACCATCGCTGATCCTCAAGCAGACCATGTCGCTGCCGTTGAGGAGGGCAAAGTGCTTGCCGATGGGGTTCATCCAGATCAGGTCCGGAAACTCTGGGTCACGGACGGAGATGTGGCCGGAGATGCCCTCTGTGTAGCCGTTGCGGGCCCAGTTGCGGAAGACGGCGGCCATGTGCAGCACAATGTGCTTGCGGTGCTCGTGAAAGGAGGGGAAAGTTGGGATGCCTGATGGAGCGGGTGGTTAGCTAGAGATGTTGGGTGAGATTCTCATGAGATGGAATGAATGCGAATAGATAGATAGCCATGAATGTGAGAATCATCAATGGGGACGGTCGTACCTCGCAGGGGATTGGGGCCGCGGCTGAGGCTGTCCAGCTGGGATTCCATCTCCTTTTCCTCAACAGCAGGAGCAACATTCATCTTGATGATGGACTGCTGCTGGCTGTGTTCCTCCTCGGTGGCGGTGGCAGTGGGTGGTGCCATGGTGATGAGTGTAGTGAGTGATGCTTTATAGTTTATATGTAAGATAAGAGGCTAGATATTGTCCCTATGCTACAGAGTATGTATATAGGGTATAGAGAAGAAGTATATAAACATGAAAAGGAATTGAATCCGGCTCAATGCCCAGCGAGCATCTCACGGGTGTTTATACTCTTTGGCCTCTCAAGACACCCGCTGCAAGGGGTGGAGAGGCTTCCGATGACGGCCAATGGCAACCTCATGTTTGGTCTGATGTGAAGCCTGACGTAAGTTGGGTTGGCCGTAGTCAGCCGTTAGTTCGTCGTAGATTTCCTATTCCAGGCCCGTGATTGCTCGCTTGTGTTTCTCATACTTGCATATCTGGTCCGGTTGTTGGGCGCTTGCATGCAGTTAAGCGGCGCTTGGTATTGTTATATGGATGATTACCCCACTTGTCGGGCCGACATGTATTTATGCGGTACAGATAGCTTCGATTGTCTCTATTCTAGTCAGTCTGTGGATTGGATTATTGGCTTTGGGTGGAAGACGAGGGGTATTTTGTGGTTTTAAAATGACGCTTAAATGGTCCGGGGAAGGCGTCCAAATGTTGTTTCATTAACTCGGAGGGCGTTCCAGTCATGATCGGTTCGTATCTAAAGAATTACCTTGGAGTATTAGTAGATGAAACCATGTTAGGACTAAGGATAGCCGTGATGGAGATACATGGATTTCCCCCACACTTGATGTTATACCCCAAAGTCAATTAATAATTGTGTCGAACTCCTCGCGCCCTATAAAGACATAATCATGGCAGCGCTACCTTATTCAAACCATGAAAATGTCTCTTCTGAACGACCATCTATTACAGGGTACTAGCAGCGAATTAATGTACATGTAAGCAGCCGGTCAATTCTGCATGCAAGCCACCGCCGTAACACAAGCACAAGCACAGCATGAAGCACAAGCGTAACCTGGAAGCGTTAACCCGGAAGCGTTAATCCGCCAAAGAACCAACCACACAACCAAAAATGCAAACTACATTGCTCCACGGATCGCAATTGATGAAGAAATAAAGATGGAACTGTCGTAGAATACATGTTTGATATTTACATGATTGAAACAAGTCCATTTCTCCTCGATGACACTCATTTTCCCCTCATCCCAATTCGGCCACTTACACGCCCCATAACTGGTGCTACGCCTCACCTCATCTCTATGACATTTGATGACATCCATGACACTCTTACTACAGCCACTCTCATCCTCAACCCCTCTCTCAAACACCAATATTCCGTATTCACATTCACATACCACCAAAATGGTCAACAGAGAAGAAGCACTCAAGCTCTGCGTCAGCCTCGCCCGCGAATCCCTCGAAGCAGGCGACTCCCCCTTCGGCTCCGTCCTAGTCGACGCAGACGGCAACATCCTCCAAAAGGACCGCAACCGCATCGTCACAGGAGAAGCAGGAAACTTCCAGGCCGACGCGACGCTGCACCCGGAACTGACGCTGGCTCGGTGGGCGCAGCTCAACCTGACACCCGAGGCCCGCGCCTCTGCCGTCGTCTACACGTCCGGAGAGCACTGCGCCATGTGTGCGGCCGCCCACGCGTACGTCGGGCTGGGCCGGATCGTGTATGTTACTTCTACGGCGCAGTACCAGAGCTGGATGGAGGAGGCCGGAGTCAAAGGGGGCCCCGTGGCGGCGCTTCCGATCAATGCTGTTGCGCCAAATATCCAGGTTGAAGGACCGATTCCGGGGTTAGACTTGGAGGTTAAGGCGCTGCATCAGCAGAGATGGCAGAAGCGATAGCTGACGGTGGAGGCATCTGTTCAGTGGACTTGAGAGTAGAATCTGTTGGATGCATCCATAACTACTGGGAGAAGCATTGGGGTTGGGTTATTAATGAGTCTACAATCGTGTTTCGATACGAACAGCTCGACCTTGTTTCTCACATCTGTGTATCCGTCGCTATTCACCATGTTCCTGTCCCAAGAACTTTGCTCTGTTTTAATGACAAACGGCCAGCTGCAGGCATCCAATGTCCGTCTCTTGGAAAAGAGCGTTTGCTTTTTGCCATTGCTGATAGGAGCGCTACCCAACAGGTCGAGAGTGTGAATTTTGATAGATCTGAGAGAGCATTCCTTCCCGAGTTTGCATGTGGATGGCATCTTACATGAACTTGCATTATACCTACCTATCTAGAAGCGTTCATGTACGCACATGCTATCAATACATGGGACGCGGACATGTATGCAAGCTGGAGACTGGCGTGTTTGTGTTTCTTTGTTGAACATAGCCGCATCCACCACCGCACAGAGCAACATCCCCATGTACGTTAATATGGAGTCGGTGTTAATGATTGGATTATCTTTGTTCGCATTTCTGGCCAGCATCACAGCCGCGTTCGAGTAACACAACAGGTTCAAACGGAACAGGGCGTCTGCGTAACACGCATGCCTTTGAACGCCTCTGGTGAAGACGAAACTCGTTCGAAACGTCCTCAGAGGTGATTCGCAGCAGTCGCCGCGGCAATAGTAGTCTTCATCCCTGTATTAACTCGCAGTAGCAAGAGGCCCGGATGTTGGTGAATGACAACGAACATTCACCTCTTTCCCGCTCCCGTTTTCCGTCTCTAATTCTGTTTCCTCATCTTGGACCACGCCCCATCAATCTCTGATTGCCGCCTCAGCGCAACCAGTAAAGCAGTGACTGCCTCACGGATAAGAACCGGAAAAGTTGACCAACGCCGGGAATCTTGTTAACAGCTGTCCGCAGTAACAATGGAGAAGAACAGATGTATTTATACTATATAATCTTGACATGAAACATTCGGCAAACTGCCTCATCGTACCGTGTTCTAGAAGGCTGTTGTAACTGGGATGTGTCAGTACAACCTCACGTCAAGGAAATGGGTATCTGTATAATAGGGGATGGGAATAGACAAAATATCTGTCTAAAGCTGGGGTCTGAGGAATACTTCACCTCGTAAGCTTCAAATTGGTCGGTAATTCTCCCATCGTTGCCCGTTGGCAGAGAGTGTGCAAACGCTTTGGTGGACAAATCTGAAGCATCGGATACATGTATTCCCCCCACGAGCTTCCGTGAGGCAGGTGGATGTCTGGAGGCAGAAACAGAAGAATGATTGATGCATTCCATATCCATCTTGGTTTTCTGGGTTCATATCTTGGATTTGCCGTCCGCCTCGTGTTTCAACATAGTTTGAGCAACACGGGAGGAACGGGTACTGGCACCTGTAGTGACTGACGCAGCATCATGAATATTGGTCGTCTGGGTTGCGCCAAGGCTCTTCAGATGTATATAGGAAGATGCCCTTCAACCCAAGCGAAGCATCTTGTTCATCCCGTGATTGTCAAAATACTGTAACAAAATGTGCTTTCCCATTCTGCTGACGACTGCGAAGAGGGCGAAAAAGAAAAACCAATGACAAGATGCAGGAAATGACCGAAGAGCCCATCAAATGCCCATTCCCATGTTGGCGGAAGCCCGTTGCCAGCATCCTCCCTACGATTACCGCGCCCGTCTCGTCTGAGCAAAGCGCTACCATAGCCACGCCCGAACAGGACATTATTCCAACGGCAATCGAATCGCCAGAAGAAGATGCTGCTCCAGCCACGGCCGCCACGTCTGATGGCAAAGTTGATGCATCGGCCACCCGGAAGAAGTGCCGGAGAAGGCTATTAGAGAATTTCCGGCTCCCAGGACTAAGAGACACACCCACGTCTACTCCGTCTACCGAAAAAGTTGGCGCAGGGCTGACCCTGGATGAGCTCTGGAAGAAGCTATTGAAGAATGGCCTAAAAAAGAGAAATCAGGACGCCTTTCCGATCTTTTAAAGTATAAATCTTGCAAGGATGATATTCTTAAACTGTACAAGGCGTACGAAGAAAGAGTGGACACCAAGTTTCTGACAGCCATGAAGCCCGTTGTGGAGGGCCTGCTTGCCTTCAGTCCAGGGATCACCTCCTTGGCCAAGGCTAACAAATTGTTACCCTTAGTATGGGGAAGCATCCATATCTTCTTAGAGGTGAGCGTTATCCCTATCGCTCTCACACGAGTAACTGCCATTTTTGCTGACTTTTTTGAAGAGCGCAAAAAGTATCTACAGTGTTTCCTCCGGCATTCAAGCTTTGCTTGATAGCCTTGAAACAATGCTACCGCGGTTAGAAGAATACATCGGCCTATATTCTGATAACGAGCGTCTCCGCAAGATATTTTGCGATGTTTGTGCAGTTTACGTGGACGCGTGTATACTGACGGCCCTCTATCTTGAAAGGCGAGCTTGCAGTGAGTAGACCCGTAGTGCACCGGCCAGCCTTTGCTTTGCTAACCAGTCTGAAAGAGAATCTCTTCCGGGAGTTGTGTCTTGCCTGCCGCGACGGCCGACGCTTTGCTGATGCAATTGACAAATTGGAAAAGCACGAAAGGGCTTTTCACCATGAGGCGGACCTGGCTTTTGCCAGGCATGTGAAGGACATCCACACGGCCGTGAGCGAAAGAGCGCCTGATTTGATGGCACCAGCCAATTCACAGAGCAGCATCTATAAGCAGCATACATAGTGGATGTGACTGTGTATCGTGGCAGGCGCCGGATGGAGAGGACTTGTAAGGAGGCGGGGGAGCAGCATGTTGCTTGGCGCACTATTTGGTTCTTCTGGTCATTTGGGTTCCAACCTTGTGCTTCCTCGTGTGAGAGACGAGGCTGTTGGGTTTCCGTGCTATTTTTGGTTTCTTTTGGTTCGTGCTATTTTTGACCTGACTTGGCTTGACTTGGTTTTGTGTTGTTTGGTTTATTTTTGGTTGTTCCAGATTGGACATCACACCTTGTTCTTTCTTGTTCTAGACTGGGCATTGTCAGGCCTTCTTTCTTCTTTCTAGACCGGGTGTTGCTGCGGGGTGGTTGGGCGGATCTATTGCTTATAGACTCTCTACTCTTTCTTTGTTCTTCACCTCAAATCAGAACAGAACAATGCAATTCTTTTCTTCTCGACTTCCACTTCCTTTGACACGTGTGGCAAAGCCAAACAATTGAACCAAGTGAAACACCAAAGACGGGATGGTGTCTTGCAAGCATTGGAGTTTCGAGACGGCATCTCGACGGCGTAAAAGACAAAAAAGGGGGGGGCTGCAAAGATGAGCTGGGGACGCATGTGCCACTGCGGTTCCTTTGCAGGCCGTTCAGATTTACAACACTCTTGAGCCAATGGACTAGACAAGCTGCGATATTCATTTGAAAGGCGTTTGTTCACATCATGTCGAATCGCATCACACATACCTAGGTATAAATATTGCCTCGAATTTCCAGTTGCATTGGCTCATCAGAATCACCAATATGCCCATTAGCGGCCTTTCTACTTCGCAACACTTGGAGACAAGATTCAAGACACAATGTAAGTCGACCATTTCCTTATTTTGCCCACCCCCTTTGTGAGTGATTATAATGTTGACCCAGGAACCAATAGGGCAGAAACCATCGCCGGGTCCCCGGGTGAAATAGTCCAACGTCTCGACAAGGCCCGCGATGCGATTGCCGAAATATTAAAGGAGAATCACATCGTTGGCCTAGCCAGTCACGTCATATTCAAGGGCGAAATCATATGGACGGCAAACATGGGTTACCGCCACATGGACCAAAAAAAGCCCGTGGATTCAGACACCATTTTCCCCATCGGCGCTCTGAGCCAAGGCTTCACGGCAGCTTGCGTGGCTCAGCAGGTGTACAGAAAGGGGTTGAGCTATGACAACAAGATTTCAGACTTTCTTCCCCAAGTAAACAACAGTGATGCGACAGTCGGCGATCTTCTCGGCCATCGCACAGGACTTCAAACGTCTGATCACTGGCCACACATAGTCGACGTTGGCGGCTTCCCCTGCAAGCTAAACGACAGGACGATTATTCCGACATACAATAACCTTGGGCCTCGGGCGACTCTGCGATCTCAATTCCTACACAATGGTATCGGTTACGTCCTGCTTGGGAAGATTGTCAGTCCACAGTATGCAGACTACCTCAAAGAGAATGTGCTGAAGCCTCTCCAGATGTCCCGTACTCGAGTGACCGTGGATGAAACATCTGACTTGGAATATAACACGTCTCGGAGATACAGCGTTGGAGTCAATGGCCGACTGTTCGAACATGCCCGAATAAGGTGCACTTCTGGCCTGAATCACAACTTGAGGCCATCAGTGGCTGTTGGAAGTATGATGAGCACCACAAATGATTTGGCCAAGTACTGCATCGCCCTCAATCGGGCATGGAAACGTCAACGTCACACAACGGATGTGGGAATCCAGACGCTCAGACGCCAGCAAATGTTTCCAGATGTAGACTTGTTGTTCAATCCGCTCCAAGCTATAGGAGCGGGTGAAAAAGCAAATAAGAGTCACGCTGCTGGCTGGGCGACCTGCACGCTACCCGCTGTCATTGGAGATATTGGAGCCAACCCGGAGCTGATGAAGACGCAAATGCCCGAGCTCGGAACGGGCAGCGCCCCGGTCACGCTGATTTGGAACCAGAGCAGATACCACGGCACCCACGGCTTTGTCGGCCTGCTGCCGGAATACGAAGCCGCGGTGATTGTGCTGAGCAACACGACGACGGGCGACGACACGCCCGACTGGATCGGGCAGCTCCTGATCCAGGCGACTCTGGGCAACCCGTACAAGAATAACTATGCTTTCCTCGCTGGAATAAGCGCACGCAACGCGCGCCAAGAGTATTCTGAGCTCGCTGAAAAATTACAACAAGGCCGACAAACCAAAGGACCCACGAGGCCTCTGAGCGACTATTGTGGAGAATATGAGAGCGCTGTTTCAGGTGAAAGCATCACTATCCGGAAGCAGTCTTTTTTCTCGAGGCACCTGGGCAAAGAACAGAGAGATGAGGACGAAAGGGGGCAAAGACGAATAAAGAGCCCCCTCGTAATGACTATTTGGGGTGCCTACCTCGGAGGTATTCCACTACATCATCATCATGGAGATGTCTTTACATGGTTCCTGTCGTGGAACCAAATGGCCGAACAACAATTTCCCCTTGTCCACGATGCACAGTTTTACACGTTCCGGTTCCAGCCAAACAAGAGCGGCACACTCATTGAGTCTCTGATTTGGGTCAACGATTCGGCGAAACCTGAGGGAGAAGTCTTTGCGCGCAGTTGACCGCCAATATAAGAATTTTAGAGTAGTTTAGATGGTAGTGATGACAATATTGATGCTTAACCCCCCTTAACTCGTAGAAATGTCTAAGAGGTGACGATTCGTTTGAAGTGTATGCTCCAGTAACTATAACTAAGTGGGCAATATATCATTGCCATTATCACCTTGTCAAAGCCAACGAGAGGGGAACAGGAAGCCCGTGTTGCTAATCTATTCAACATGGAAGGGTTTTCTTGAGGGTGGTTAAAGTTCCATAATCAGCTTTCTTCTGTTGACATTTGCTTCTCGATGACAGCACTTTGCAACGAGACAAGGCTGCTCGTTTCTGCTCAGCTCCGTCATATCTTGATGTATCTTTTGCTAGACATGTTGTCCTTGGATAGAAATGAGAGGAAATAGATTTAACTAAAAAAAAAAAAAAGAGAGTAGAATTATAAAGAAAAGAGTAACTAATTTGGTACACAAAGGCCGTTTTGCTCCCCGCACTTTTGACGTTGGCCGGAATCATCGAGACGGGTGTGCCTGGTCACATGCTGTCGACGGACGCCTCCTTGGAAACCGGATGCTGCATTCCAACACTGGCTGAATACAGCAAGTCTTGGATTGGACCGAGAAGGGAGATCGTTGGGCAGAGGCCAGGACTTGGTCGGGCATAACTATGGAGTCTACAGCAGATGAAATTTCCGATTGCTGGTGCTATTTCGTACTCAGCGTATATATACTCAGCTAATTGTCAGCAGCTACTACCTAGTAGTGTAATGGGAACATCCGTCAGCCGGTTTGAGGATCCTTCTTCGTGGTCAAAGTACATACCCAGCATAGATTGTAGCATACTGCCCATGAGTTATACCTACACCATCGCTTCCACTTTCAAATCTTATTATAGGTACCTAATGATACCCAGTTCCTTGAGCATATGCTACCTACCTTAGTACTCTCATTATCTTCAACGAGGTATGCACCACAAGGTTTGTACCGTCTGCAGACAAGCAGCTTGGCCAAAAGTTTAAGCGCATCTGGGCCGCTCACGAGACGCCACGCGGACCAGGAACGCGAGGGGGGCCAAAGGGGGGAAATTCTGCTGTGGTTGGCTGGACGTTGATGCATAGCTGACCTCCATGGTGAGCCCAAATGGTTCCGAGATGAACATGTTGCCTTTGGGTATTGGTACACGTGCGCCAATGGGCGGCGTTGAAGATTGATGTGTTTTTTGTCTAATTTACACGAATGTTTGTGTTGCCGAGCGCCGACAGGGTTCTGCCTGATGTAGTATGGATGTACGGAGCTCTTTGCATGCATGAGTATATTGAAATGCGGGGAGGAGAGACAAGAGTCAACACACGCATTGTCACATGTCAAGATGGGATGCTCGAATCGCCGTGTCATGTCCCGTGGCTCCGTCTAGATTTGAGTTTGGTGAAATGCGGCACGGCCAGCTTATGACTCGCCTCTTGGTACCTGGCCCGAAACACGCCTTTATCCCCTTAGGCTGGGTGATGAAGCGAGGAAAAAAGAAAATACCATGGCGAAAGAAGAGAGGACCAATGGGAGGAGAGGGAATGTCATCCCCGGCGGCAACTTAAACTTCTTCCCCTCTCTCGTATCTCGTAATATGCCAGTTCTCTGTATGTATGTATATGAGTACTACTACTAGTAGTAGTAAGGGTGTAACAGAAGGGAGGGGGATGAGGAAGCGTGGTGATTTGACGATGCTGGTGGAAACGGGGTGGGATAGAGTTGTGCCGGGGGTCGCTTATGCGGCTGCTTTTGAGTGTGCGGAGAAATTGCAGCCCAGCTGACTGATTTACTTTTTACTTTTTACTTTTTTATATTATTTTTTGTCTGTTTTGGCGTCTACCGTATTGGCCTCGATTTTCAATAGGTTGGGTTTTAATTCCGCGTGCATGAGGTACAACCTTTGCACAGTATGCTACTCGTACTTGGCATGGGGGCAGCTGGTTCAGTAGGTGCAAGAACCGACTCGCCTTTATTCCCCCTGTTTCAAGAGCCGCAGCTGTAATAAATGAAGCAGCTTGATAATCGAATGAGTGACAAATGATGCCGCCCCCTTTGTCTCTACAATATTGGCGTATCCCTTGAAGAAGGGGTTCCGTCAAATATAGACCCGTCCCTCGTGATGAGCGGCGAAAACGGATATTTGCAGCTTTGACATGCGGAGCAAGCGCCTAAAGAGCTGCCCTAAAAAGGGCTCCATCGCACAGTGTGCAAAATCCGGGGCTACAAGTCACTGGGAGTGCCGGATACTGGTCTACTGTACACTACCTAGGTAGGTACTAGTTAGGGATCTGCGCTGTCGGTGATGGTCCCGTGCGTGCCATCTTTTGCAGGTGAGGAGGCCGACGATCTGTATGACATGCAGTTATTATGCATTGGAACTAGACATGTGAGTTGTTCATAGAGTTTGAATAACCTGAGAGTTGTGGCGCTTTTCTTCAACGGTCTGTTCAGTTGATGGTGAACTAGCGCTGAGCTATTGCTACACCATTGTGCAATGATGGATGGAGGCAAGGGAAGATGGGCACGGGCCGGGGGTCACGGAGTCGTTAATACCATTCAAGTATCAGATCAAAGCAGTTGAGCTACGGGCGCTGAAACCCGGGCTCTTGGTTCGGAAACCATCTTGGCCGTCGGAAATGGGCTGGGCTGAAGCTGAGAGCTGCCGCTGTCAAAAGAGGCTGAATGCATCTTGTGCGAGGCGGCTCCATGTACATCATCTGTGCTGCTGCGTGTTGCCTCTTTTGTGTCTGGTGCATGTATAACATTAGCCGGCTGGTTATATCAACGTACTATGTAGATACTAGGTAGTATAATGGACGATCTATTCAAGCTGCTGGTAGCTAGTCACAATGACAATGAGTGCGTATTATACTCGTATATATATGCAATTCTCAATGCATCTCCAGGCTGATAATGTTGAGTCTACGGAGTACCACCGTCTATATGTTCCGCGTGCAGAATTCACACTGTCCAGACAGGGTGTCTTTGAAAGGGGGCCAATATTGCCCGCCTAGGCCTAGTCATGTGCAGCTTTTGGGCCTGTTCGGGTATTTTTGTTGAGGGGCGCGCTGCATGCATAAGAGCCAAAGAGCGTTCGACGAATGCGCTGCGTTCCTTTTGCAAGTGTTGTGTGTATAAAGACGAGAGAGTCTGGTGTCAAGTGTACAGTACAGTGACAGTCGAGGGCAAGATTGGGCCGAGACGAGTTTCATTCGCAGCCATTGAAACACGCTGGACGCCATTTAAAGTAGCTCGACGCCCCTCCCATCCTCCTCTTGGGCTCGACTGTTGTTATTGCTATTGACGATATTTCTCTCTCCACCTGTCTCTTTCTCTTCTCCTTTGCATCGGTTCGGTCGGGTTCAGCCGAAACGGCCATCTCCGCTTGTCCCCAGCAAAACAGCTGCAATCCATCTGCAGCAGCCCGGAATCTAGCCGCCCCCTGGTGCAGGCTGTGTATGTCAGGTACCTTTTGAGCTGTAGTGCAAACGCACAGCCAACAGCAACAAGAAGCCTTTGATCGTCATTGATCACTGGCACAAAGAAAAGGTATGCAAATCAACTGAAAATAGAAGAAGAAAGAGAGTGAAAGAGCAAAGAAGACAAGACATGAACAAAACCCACATTCCCCATTTCCCGTCTCCGTTCTCGTCTTCGTTCTTTTTTGGTGGCCCGATCCACCCTCTCTGTTGGGGCCCTGACACATGATGCATAAAGCAAAAACTTACCACCCGAGCATCATGGCAGAGCCACTTTTGCCATGTGATAATGCAACACAGCGCTGACTCTTGTTTCTTGTTTTTTGTTTTGACTCGCAGCATACGAAATACATCATTCCATCTCCTTTTTCCTTCGCCCTCAGTCGTCAGCGGATCCACCGGCCCCGAAGCTTAATCAGACCATCAATTCGCTTTCGGAAGCTCAAGATCCCAGCCTTAGCGGTGGAGCTGCCACGCCGTCATCGCAAGCATTACAAGCATTATCCAAGGCATCGCTTTACGTTTTAAAACACGGGCTTTTCGTCTTCCCTGCAGCTCCTGCACCGACTTGGACTTGCACGCGCGTCATACCAGCATTGATACACTCGCTCTACTCCAAGACATTGTCGACATCAGTTGGTATTCAGCGAGAAAATACACACACACACAGAAAAAAAAAGAGACACACAGCGCAAACATGAGCGATACAGCAGCAGACGGTCCTCCCTTGTTCCGCCCCATCCCTCGCCGGCCCTTCGTCTTCGACCTCAAGTGTTCCACGCCCCAGCCGCAGAGCCTCACGCCTCCCAAGGACGACGAAAGCGACAGCGAAGAGCAGCGCCTCGAAGACGAGATCCTGCTCGCCCGCTTCCGCCGCGACCTGCTCAAGTCTGGCTTCCTCGGTTCACGGCCGTCCGACGACTCTCCGCCCGACTCTCCCACGCTGCTCACCCAGTCGCGGTCCACCGCAGACCTCAATACCTCGACACTGGCAGGCATTTACGACTGTTCAGACCAGGACGAGGTCTTCAATGGCGCAGGCGACGATGACGAGGAGGAACTGCACAACCCCTGGGGGACCGGCGCCGGATCGCCGGTGAAGCGGCGCGATAGCCTCAGCCGCGCCACATACGAGCTCATGCGCGATCGATCGAGACGCCAGTCACACGCCAGCACCGAGACGAATCGTCCGAAACAGCCCACAACCCCCGGATCCAGGGCGCTGTGGCTGGCTTCACGAGCTCTAGTACTGTTTGTGCTGGGAGCTGGCTACGGAGTGCTCGTCACCCACCTGCACCAGGAGCAGGGTCTGCTTCAGCTATCCGACGCTGGCAGCGGGATGCCACGATACAACGGATCGTACACTGCCATGTGGGGGTTTGCGCTGGCCGGCGTTGGCATGGGCGCTCTGCAGCCGTGGGTTGACGGCGAGTGGGACGGCATGTTTGGCTGCGACAGCGGCGAGACAGAAGTCGATTCGGTCGAATCCACATACAACGACGACGAGAGACAGCCCCTACCAGAGACGGACTGGGCGCTGGTGATGAGAGCAATCGGCGTCTTCGTAGGCGTCGCCTTTGCAGTTGTAAGTCGAACCTCAGTGTCACCCTCTCTGTGGATTTGCGTAACGTAACGTGACTAACATAACATGCTCCCACGCAGCGTCGTCTCTCATGGACATCAAGCTCACAAGTCTCATTGGCCGTGGCACTGGCCAACTTGTTCCTCTGGTGGCTGATTGATAGAACCATGCCCGCCCTCGTCGTGTCCACCATCGTTGGCCTCGCCGGAACCGTCTTCCTCCTGAGCGTCAGCCCCGACATTATTCGTGCGCCCTCGACCACGTTTGCGCAGGCCAACAGCAGCTTCTACGCAGAGCCCCAGGCCGAGCCGGCGATGATGCTGGGCGGAATCGCCAGCCAGGAAACCGTCGAGGCGGGCATCTGGATCCTCAGCGTGCTCTTCTGCACGTGCCTCTGCTTTGGCAACATTGGCCGAAGACTGGCCAGGGGCAGGTCAAAGGGTCGCTGGGCTGGACAACATCTTTACGGCCGATGATGATTGAACGCCATTTTGTCATGAAACCCTTTATTTTCTCGAAACGTTCTTCTTGGGCCTTTCTTTTTTGGAATAACCTCATGGAAATGGAAAACTGGTAGAAAAGGGTTTACAGCGGGACATCTGGACAAAGCATTGTTTTCACTTTTTCTTTCCTTCTTTTTGAGCTGTACTCTCCGGAACAGCGATATGCATGCATTATCATCATAGCGGATACCATGGATAGGTATATTTTATTTGGGGAACAATTGGGTATTGACGGCGCTTTCAACAGGGCAATTGGGCAACAGGTATTTGGTGACAACGTCTACTACTATGACGGAATCTTTTATAGAAGGGGCATTTTGGTATTACAGAAATATCATGACACATGAGTTTTGGACTGGAGTTTTTTTTTCCTGCACGGGGCTGCCTATGAAGTAGTTCCAGTCCACTGCAGTAACACAAATTCTCAGATGACTAATTGCCGCTACAAAATGGTTGCTTGTGTTGATCGAACTTGTGAAAGAGAGCAATAGTGCCGAGGTAAATCAACTCTTGTAAATGATCTCTTGTCAAATATACCCGCACGTCGTGCTATCTTCACCCAACCTCGTCGTCATTTTTATCCTTACCGTAGAGTCAGCTACTATTACTACTTACTACCTAGACTAGCAACCAAATACTTCCTCCACAATATCACACAATCCCATCACCACGCTAATAATACAACAACCCCCCTCTCTCTCTACCAAACAACACAACTCACTCAAATCTCACAACCTCAATCTCAACAACAATGCGCCGCCTCCCTGCCTGGTTCGTCCGCAGCGGCACCTCCACCGGCCTCCTCTTCAGCCGCGCCTCCCTCCCTCCCGTCCCCTGCCAGTGGCAACCCATCCTCGCCCCCGCAATGGGCTCCCCGGATCCCCTGTACGCCCGCCAGCTCGACGGCATGGGCTCCGGCATCTCCTCCACCTCTAAAGTTGTCGTCGTCGGGCCCCCGTCATCATCTTCTAGCTCCGGCGTGTCTTCTTCCGGCGCCGGCTCCGATGTGGGGCCGACTGTCGACGCCGAGTTCACCTTTGTCCAAGTCGGCATCCGCGACGGCACCCTCGACCTCGCGGGCACATGCGGCAACATGTCCGCCATAGTCGGTCCCGCGGCGTGGGACATGGGCTTCGTCCCGCCTTCTCGGATCGCTTCCCGTATTTCGTACGACGCTGCCACGCGGTCTCGCTGGGCGACGCTACGGATTCTCAACACCAATACGAACAAGATTGTCGTATCACGGTTCCAGCTTGACGGTAGCCCGCTCGCGTACTCCCCACACGGGGACTACGCCATGGACGGTGTTCCAGGGACGCAGTCCCCCATCACGCTCAGCTTCTTGGATCCCGCTGGTGCAAAGACCGGTCGAGCTCTTCCCACCGGTAATCCCATTGACCAACTCCATCTTCCCGATGGGAGCACTGTCAAAGCATCGCTCGTCGACGTCAGCAATCCAGGCGTATTCATCACCACCTCAAGCCTCGGCATCGACGACATCACAGCAGCAGCCCTCACCCCGGCCCTCGTCGAAGCAAATGCCCCCCTAAAAGCCCGCCTCGAACAGATCCGGCAAGCCGGCGCCTCCGCAATGCGCCTGGACCCCAAGATCGAGAGCGTGCCCAAGGTAGTCATGCTTCTCCCCGCCAGCGCGAAAAAGTCCGCCGAGACGGACATCCAGTGCCTCGCCATGTCCATGGGCCAGGCGCACAAGGCGGCGCCCCTGACGCTCTCGCTGTGTCTGGGTGCTGCATCGCAGATTGACGGGACGATTGCGGCGGAGATGATGGGGGGTGCGAAGAAGTCTGTGATTAGGATTGGGCATCCGAGCGGCGTGGTGGATGTTGGTACGACGGTGAGGGATGGGAAGATTGAGGAGGCCAAGCTGTTGCGGACGGCGAGGGTGTTGATGAAGGGGGATGTTTACTATTGAGTATCATATCATATCATGCATAGCTTTGAAAAGGAGCACTTTTTGGGGGCAAGTTGAGTAGGACTCTCTTTATTTTTCATCACTTATAAAGTAGTACTAGCGTTGTGGCTCAAGCGAAGTTGCGTTGCGAATTCGCATTTATTGTATTTAACGGACATATCATCATCTAAGAGTCTAATCTTTTCTTCCAACATCAATCACTCATATATACATTAACTCATAGAAGGTTTTACTGCAGCGCAACAGGGCAGTTATCAACGTTCTCTTGCCACGCGAGCTTCGCATAAGGAAGCATATAGTCTACTATAAGTTAGCTTCAAGGGCCACAAAACAACAGATGCTATAAGAGATGGACATACCCTGCGAAGTAAAGCTGCAGTCAATGTAGCAGCTTACCATGTCGGCAGTGTAGTTGGCACCCAAGTCCGACAGGATTAATGACTCGATACTATACAAAAGTTAGTTCCACATTACCAATCATCATGTAAAAGGTGGCTTACAAGTCGAAAAAGACCAGGTCAACGACTTCGGGGTCCTTGCCCTCAGGGAAGTTGGCCTGGGCCTGGAAGTAGCCGGGCAGGCTGTAGTTGGGAATGCCGGTGTGCTCCGTGTCGTCACCATCGGTGCCCCAGTCATCAGTGGTGGCATAGCCCGAAGTAACAACCTCCTGACGACGGACGACGCCGTGGCTCTGGCGCATCTCGCGTCGGGTAAGGTAGCCCAGAGAGGGATCAGTGCATGAGTCGCGGGGGATGGGCATCGTGGCGAGATCACGCTTGGCGACGGGACCCTTGTTAAGCCTAAAGTCGTGTTAACATCTCCACAATCATGTCTAGATGAGAATAAAAGGATGAGCTTACTTGGGCAAAACAGTCTTAGCCAAGTCATACGGCACGTCGGGGATGTAGAGGAAGACGTCACGGAAAGGGGAGACGATAAAGTTGTCGTCATAAGTAAACGGTCCCTGGTGCAAATCGAAGCGGATCGCTCCCGTATTGCCAATAATCAAGCGCGACTTGTCCTCACGGGTCTTGTTGACAACAACAGCAGTGACGGCGGGCACGACAACGCCAGGGAAGATGTTGCTCGAGTTATCAAAGGGCACGCAGGAGATGCAGTAAGTTTGAGGAGCGCAGCCGTACACATCGCCCAGCTTGAGATCCTCGCGCACCTCGGTAATATCCCCGGTGACACGCAGGCCGGAGCCATAGTCGTACGCCTGCTCGGTCTGCTTGGTGTGGTAGATGAACGTCTGGCGGTTCCAGTCGAGGTATCGGCGCGAATACACAAAGGGGGACTTTGCGCCTGCTTTCGCGGGACGGGTTGGGTTGGCGACGCCGTGAGGGTTCTTGACTCCGTTGTAGCCGCTGTTGGAGGAGCTGAAGCCCGTCATGGACATCCAGCCGAGCGTCTCGCAGTACCGGCCGGACTCAATGGCCACCGAGTTGTCGTCGTAGACGGCAAAGTCACGGATGTGGCTATGACCGCCGAGGATCTGGACCGGGGTGGTGGGATGGACCTTGCGGATCTCGTTGAAGACCGTCTTGAGCGTGTTGGACGAGTCTGTCTGGCGCACGGGGTTGTGGCCAAAGAGCACAAAGACGTCGATGGGATCGCAGGTGTTGACGGCATCGGTGAACCACTCCTCCTTGACCATGTCCGCGGCCTTAAGCACCTGCGAGGCGTTGGAGTTTCCAGTAAAGTCGAACAGCACGCCAAAGGCCATGACACGAAGTCCCTTTTCGGTGGTGAAGTAGCGGTGCGTGGCTCCGATATACTCATATTGGCCTGATGTCTGGTTGAAGGCTTTCACGTTGGATGTGACATATCGGTCACCCCATTTGCGCGCCCAGTTGTTAAACATTTGGTACGCCACCTCGGACACGTACAGCTCGTGGTTGCCAATCGTCAGCAGATCGTAGGCGATCTCGTCAAAGATGGGCATCGACTCGGTGCCGTCGATGGTGGTGGCATCTGAGACGCCGTTACCATCGTGAAGATCGCCAGTGTCCACCAGGAGCAGGTCAACGCCCATGTTACCAGCCGTCTGCTTCATCCGCCGCGAAAAGGTGACAAAATCACCCCAGTCGGCGCCATAGTTTTGCTCCTTGAGATGGCCCTCCAGCCAGCCATGCGTGTCGGTCTAGTCGTAAGATGCGAGTCAGTATACATGTAGATAATCAACCAAACCTACGACAACAAACAGCAGTATCAGCATACCGTATGGAGAAAGTTGAGCTGGCCCCATTCAAGAGGCGCCTTGGGTCCGTATGCCGCATTGGGCACTCCGGGCTGGATACGCTTGACATGGCGAACATGCTCGACCGTGTTGGTAGGGCCGTAGCACGACGAGTCGCTCCCGCAGGCCAGCGCCGTGGGGAGCAGAGCGACGAGCCCGCTGGCAACGGCGAGAGTCTTCATCTCTTTGAGCGGTGGGCCAATTGACGACCTCAGATCTCTAGGCAAACGGGCAGACAGAGAGACAGAGAGACCGACCCGAGTGGATTGGGCACAGAGAGAGACACTGTCTTATACTATCCGTCATCGGCCACCTCCGGACCCTCGCAATCTTGCCGATCTATCTGCCTCTCCGCAAGTCAGCACAGAGCTCGCCGAAGAACTTGTGTAGCTTGGCGTTCACCTCTTTTTCCCAGCTATGCAGTGGCCATTGCTGACCTTCCTAAAGCAGTATCACGGCCTGCGGAATCCAGCGACTGGGCCGATGCAGTGCCACCCCGATCCAGGGCCCGGCCCATCCAGCTGTCAGATAGGCCAAGCAGCGTTCCTGGCTGGCCCATGTGGGCTCTGCATCGACGCTTGCCGACAAGCATATCGGAGAAGGTTCAATGTTGTTGGGGGTTTGGCGCTGCGAGGCGTCTCGAACGGGTCACCGAGCTCTGGTGTAGGGTCTTTTGAGTTTGAGTCTGTGAATGCAAGAGTCCAGCCACAGCTAGAATATGTTGTTGGTAGGGACTTTTGATAGAGTCAAAGCTCTGTGGAGTGAGCTGATGACATCAAATGGGTTCTTTGCTATCCACGTGGGCCTTATCAATCGACATTAGCTGCATGTGGTCATTATTCAGACGAAGCAGCATACAGTAAGATCAAGACTCATGATGGAATTGGCAATTCTCAGAGCAATTGATCCGTCTAAAAGAAGAAAAAGAAGAAGAATTGAGCCAAGAAAAATCAACCATCCAACCATTGCTACATCCAATGCGCCGTCTTTTAGCTATTGGCTTCAATTACACATCCGCCAGCCGCTATCCTTGAATTACACCGCTCCATCAAACCATGTCCACCAAAGCTCCACAAGCCTCCGAAAAATCTCGTTCCTTCAACCAACCGCCCTACTGTACAACCTCGTCACTTGATATTACTTATCTATAATACCAATACCAATCGCAATGGACCATCCCTACTACCCTCTCGGCGTCTCCATCCCCAACTACCGCCCAAATGACTTCCCGCTCTCCCGCTCCCTCCCCGTCTTCGGGGCCCTCATCGGCGCCGTTGTAGTTTCGGCGTACATCCTCGCCGGCTCCGGCTCCGGCTCCGGGCGCCGTGCCCGGCCCATCGACCGGTTTGCCGCTTCGTGGTTTGCATTGTGTAAGTTGGTTTTATTCATGTGCACTGAATCTAGTCTAGATACGTGGCTAATTGTAGAGACTCTGGGAACAGGTGGCTTCTTGCATATCGCCTTTGAAGGTTTGTGCTCATACTGCCGTTAAAAACATCATCGCACAAGCAGTGTCTGACTCATCCCATATAGGGTACTATATCCTCCACCGCACAAACATCTCCAGCAAAAACACGCTCTTTGCCCAGCTCTGGAAGGAATACACTCTCTCCGACTCACGCTATCTCACCTCCGACATCTTCACCGTCTGTGTTGAAACCATTACCGTTGTAAGTCCCTTCGTCTACCCTTGAAAACTCCTCTCAGAATTATCTAACTCGCTCATCCAGTTCGCCTGGGGACCATTGAGCCTCATCGCCCTTCTTTGCATCTGCACCAACCACCCATCCAGACACCTCTTCCAAATCGTCGTCTGTGTCGCCCACCTCTACGGAGTGGCCTTGTACTATGCTACCAACTGGGCTGAGCAACGCTTCCACGGCGTGTCGTACAGTCGACCCGAGTTTCTCTACTTCTGGATCTATTACGTTGGATTCAACGCCCCGTGGGCCGTCGTCCCCTTCTGTGAGTGGCCAGCACCTTGCGGAGAGGCTTCGAAATCTAACCGTCCCGTGATAGTCTTATTGGCGGATAGCTACAGACGGATAACGACGGCATTCCGAGCATTACACGAGAAGGAGTCTCAACAAAAGGACGAGTAGAGGGTAGCCATTTTGCACAACTTGCTTGTACAGATTGAGGGGCATCACCGGTGTCACCCTTTTCTCACATTGCATTCTATCCCCCCCATATTGAGTCAGATTGACCAACGGACTCTGCGTCCTGCTTTCAGCTCGGCTCCTGTTCCAATCTGTCCTCACATTTGTACGAGTACCATACAGGCACAAGCATTAAGCAGAGGACATATCTCATAGCGGGAAAACGCTCAGAGTTCAATTTCTGGCTCCTCCAATCGCGGAACGTCCATCTAGTGCACTAGTTCACCCCCTTGCTTCCCATCCTCAGCCTCACTTTCGTCCATTTCCGCGCCAAGCATTTACGCTTTTATGCAATCGAATGTCAGTCAGTACGCGAGAGGAATAACCACCTTTCTCCTCAGTCAAGGCCAGATCCACACGGGCGTGCCGCTCCGTCCCGGTATGCTAGAGCCAACTTTTCTCCTAGTAGAGCAGCTAGTTCCTGTTTCACAGAGCCGGTGAGCTCTATGTGAACTAGGATCCTACACAATAATGCTATTTTGATGCATAAAGATAGCTTCTATTACCAATGAGAGAAAAATAAGACGAGCAAGAGAAGCCCGCCCGCACTCTTTTTCCTACTCTGCTGTATAACTCCGCCGCAAGTGGCGTCAAGACTCGTACGATAACGCACATGAAGGCAATTGATTTGTCCAGATACTTCATCTTAAATCATCGGTTGCATGTTCATACATACAGTACTTGGCACTACAAAAGAACCCAACATACTAGTCTCGCAAAACATGCCGTGTTTAATAGCAGCCTTCTTCTCCCTTGCATCTGGCCTCAGCCCGCAACAAGCCGATATAGTATTTGATCACCGACCCGTATGCTATTGGCCTGCATTCGTACGGCTGAGTGTCCCATCAGAAATGACAACTCACCGGTCTTGCCTTTGCATAATACATGACTGCTCCAAGCCGATCTAGACCCGTATAGGTCATGCAAGGGGGACCGGATGTCGCTGTGCAGGCATGACAGCGCAGGCTACAAGGATTGGATGCCTTCTTTTTTCTTTTCTTTTTTCACAGCATTCTTAGCAGAGTCTGTATTCTTGCAGCCCGCTGTAGCAAATCTTATTTTGTAAGGCAACCTGGGCTACACAAGAGCAATCTCTACGGCAGCAACATGGATGTGGAGTATAACTTATGTCCTGCACACAGTTTATGATAAGTATCATCGATATAGACTGAATCATAAGACAAGGCAAATATAGAGTATTTTATGCAGTCAATTGTTAACCCTAAAGAAAAATAACCAGTGCACTTTGTAAACCTCCGTGCCTATAGCCAACACACTACAAAGACCCGCATAGCAGAGTAGAGAATTGTCAACCAGAAGCACAATATCCATAGAATATGCTCCAGCTAAACAGTTCTCTCCTCCGCCAGCAATACATGTATCTAATAATGACTGCTTTTCCCAATCTTGTCAAACCGCCTCTTGGTTTGACTCCCATGCTTCAAGGCGTAAAACGCACTACAACAGGCTACCTGGCATACCTGGCATGGGAAACTTCAACTCAACCTCAATCTTGATCGACTTGCAATTGTCCGAGTCCTTGGAAACCTTGGTCAGGTCATCTCCGACCTTGGGTCCCAGCATGAACCTCTGGTCATCAAAATTGATGGCCTTGAGAGCGATGGTAAAGTTGTCCAGCTGTCCGGGCATAAACATGAGAGCGTTGGCAGGTCTCGTAAGGCTAAACAGGCTCGCGCCATGAGCTTTCAGCATATCTCGTACGTGGTTCTGCACCTCTCGCACGCTGAGCTGGCACTCATCAGCCACCACCGCGTCGCCGAAGTCGATCCACTTGATGTACACAATCACGTTTCTGAGGGCTGGCTTAGCTTCACCGCGGTGTTTCTTGTTGGGATGTTGCATCGTCAAGCGTTCAAAGTCGCTGACCACCTGCGGTTCGACTTCGAATTTGACCAGAGGTCGAGCCTGCTCCTGGATAGCCACAGGCGCAACAGTCGGAGCAACAACTAGGGCAGAAGCAGAAGCCGTCTTTGCAGCCTCAGCCTCGCGCTTCTCTGCTCGCCTCCTTTCACGTTCGGACTTGAGAAGGTTACGAACCCAGGCCTCGTCAAGCGGCTCCGGACGACCACTGGGAGTCACGCGGTAGAAGGCGCTCGCCGGCCCGTAGTTGGGACAAACGTAGCTTCTCGAGCGAAGGCTGGGATCGGCCTTGATAGAAATAATCTCGTCACACCAGTTCCTATCACGCCAGAGGCTCTGCCCCCTGCGGCCTCTCGCAAAGTGGCTAGCACTAGCACTATCCGAAGCAAAGTCATCCGAACTGTCATAATCCGAGTTGTTCGAGATACGAGGATCGTGAGGCTCGGCTATCGCCTCGGGAATTGGGGGTCTGGACTGCGTCATCTCCTTCATCTCCTTCGCCTGCTCTGTGCCAGCCGCAGCCCTGGCAGCCTTCATCGCTTCGACCGCCTTGCGCTTCCCGAACGGATAGGCGTCAGCCTTCTTGTCCGTCACGAACTTGCTCAGCTTCTCAGCCGACTTGCGGTGCAGCTTTTCCAGCACATTGAGAAACCCGACGCCCGACTCGAATAATAGGGTGGACCGGTGGCCACCCTCTGTCTTGAGGACGCTGACTTTCCACTGGTCGGGGGCCTTGACCTGCGAGAGGACCTCGAAGGAGCATTCCTTTCCGTGGACGTACTGGAGGTTGGCTGCATTGACGAAGAGTTTAGTATATCATCTGTCCAAAGTAAGGTTGAAGAAAGATTTCTAAACTCACATTTGATTAGCTCAATGTAGTACAAGCCGCCATGGTCAGAGGTGGTTCCAGTTCCAGTCATGTTGCTTGTGTTGGGAGGGCACATTGTTAATTGCATGAGTAAACAAACAAGTAGTAAAAGATGAAAGTGAAAGTATAGACAAGTAAAGCTAAAGCCAAAAGACGTATAAAATAAGGTGTCCGTATAATCGTGTATCTAACGGTTGAAAAGAAAGAAGAAAGAGAGAGAGAATCCCAAGATCCAGGAAGGAAAACACCACGACTTATATACTCGGAACAGTACACCAAGATCTCGATCTCGATCTTGATAGGTCGTACAAACATCTATCCCGCATTTATCCATTCTGACCTCTTTTCTTTTACCTTGCACATCTTTCTTATGCCAGCCGCACTCTCTGGCTTCTTTTCATTTCCACGCTTTCACCCCCTTACATGAAAACCCATGCAAGCCAGCCCGCCACTTTGTAAGTGGTCTCCTCTCCTAAACCTCCATACCTTGTACCACCACCATAACAAGCCACCGAGGAGCACTATCGTCCCGTCCTCAAACCAGCTGAGGAGAAAAAGAAAAAGCAACGAAAAACAGGCACGGTCCGTCCAGTCCATCCCCGGTCACCACCAACCTTACTCTCTCCGAAGACCAAGCCATATAAAGCAAGCATCAAGGATATCCCCCCAAAAAAGAAAAAAGAAAAAGTAAACATGAGAAAGCCAAGCTCATCTCCGTACGGCCACCGCTCACATGCATGTCTAAAGCGTAATACTATTGGACTCACCGAAAAAAGGTTCAGGCTGAGACCTCAACTCGACAGGGGGTAGGCAAGAAAAAAAGAAAAGAAAAGGCTGTGAGCTGCATACAGTCCTTAGCATCCCCAACTATCGATCTTTGCTTTTTGTCTGCCTCCCCTCCCCCAAGGCAGTCTTGTGACTATCTGTGCTCACCATGTCGCAAACAAATCACAGACAGGACCCTTGCTCTCACTCCAACTCAAGATGCTCATTTGTCCGTATCCGAGGCAGGTCTCAGCAAGAATTCCTCTCAATCTCTCTCTGTTTATCTCTCTCTCTCTCTCCTGTCTTCTATCCAAGTTGCATCTCCGGAGATGCAAGATTGTGGCCCCCAAATCACTGCCTCGTCTGTCTCTCATTCATCCCACCTGCCCATCCATCTTCTCCTATCATCTCTGCCGCACTGTCGTCACAGCGCATGGGGGAATGACTTCACAGCCCCTCCTCGTACTCATATGTCTCCGAGACCGACCAATTGCCCGGTCAAGATGAAACGTGCCTGACCAGCATCACGGCCCAAAGCTGTCTCAATCGCCCTTCGCCCTGCCTTTCCCATCCCGCTCGTCCCCCCGCGCCTCACTCTTTCATTTGTAGTCAATCACAATGCACCTTGTAGTCAATCACAAACGTACCTAGAACTCTCTTATCAGCATAGACCAAGTAAAAGGAGAACGAACGACCCAATCACGATACATGCTCATCATAAGATCAAGACCCTTTGTCTCATATATACATCACATTCCGTACTTCGTCCTCCCGCGTCCCATCCACCAGGACGTCGTAGGCCTCCATTGTGGCGTTCACAGTCGCCGACTGATTCGAGATGGGCGGTGGAGATGGGACAGAGACATTGGCAGGGATGTTTACTCCTCTCTATCCATGTACCTGGATTGGACAGATTGGACACCCAGCCTCTGACTCTCGCATGCCAGTCGTAAATCTCAAGTGTTAGTCAAGCCATCTACTGTGCCGTGTCGTAGTTTGAATGGGAAGCGCCGTCACCGTCACCGTCACCGCAAGCCAAGTGGACAAGCATTCATCTTATTTAGAGGTCAAAAATTGTATTGGTCCAATGTTCGTTCGCCGCAGATGTAAATCCATTACCCTCAAAAGCTCATTAACAACACAGCCTTAATGGCAGTCGTCATATTTCCCTGCCTTAGCCATCATAACCCTTTCTAGTCCCATCAGTGTCCCAACCTCTTCCCAAGTCGAGTCCAAGGGGTTTTCTTTTTTTACAAGCTGGCTTGAAGCCGCTCCAGTCGTGACGTTACGGCTTCAACTAGCGCAGACTCTCGGGACAGTAGTCCTTGCACTTGCTGCAGTTTGCTGCGTCGTATGTCTTGAGGAATACGCAGCTCCGCGCTGCTGGCCGGGGATGCGGTGCCGCTCGCCGTCTTCAGGGCCTCGGCCTCGGCCACCAGCTCAGATTGCAACCTCTTGACCTCCTCCAGCCGCCTCCATACCTGCTTGGCCTGGTTCCTAGGCCCAGCTTCAGCTCCAGCCGGCCCAGACACGCTAGTGTCCATTGCTTTGACCTCCTCTACAAACGCCCGCTCTTTGGTACTGAGTTCACGCGAGGTAGTCTTACTGACCATCTTTCGCAGGTCCTCCATCCGTTGCGTCAGTCGTTCCTGTCGCTCCTTTGCCTCATTGATCCGCCTCTCGTACATTGCACTATCCGGTTCGTTATCCTCTCTTTGAGATCCGTTGATGGTGTCAATCTTGCTCTTGACCTCGTTTGCCTTCCTGACCTGCTGCCGTAGCTCCGCTTGTAGCAGTTCGCATCGGCGAAAGACTTCGGCCGCCGCCACGCCCAGCCGGTATGTCTCATCACTGAGTATCTTATGTGCGTCGGTGAAGAGGGACAGCGTTAGTGGGCTAAGTCTCACCTCCTGGTTAACAATGGTCTTGTGGCGAGATGTGCGAAGGCGTTCCAGCAGCTCTGACACGGCAGACGACTCGCTAAAGGTATGTGGAATACTGTACACTGGCCGAGGTTCGTAAAAGTCCAGAGGTGCCATACTCATCTCACGCTCACGGGCGGGGCTCTCCTGTCGTACGGTGATTGGTTCGTCATCAGGCGTTTCAAACGTCAGGGCGATGGGTTCATAAGGCGTCGCCGAGAGGAGAAAGTAGCCAAGATCGGGGTCTCGGATGGCAACGCAGGCTGCCAGGGGGATTCCGACATCCGCCGCCTGCTGTGCGTATACCCTGTCTCTAGTGGACTGTGAGTTGGCCAAAAGGCCGAGACGGAAGTCTGTACCAGCTTCAACCTCTCCACGCAGCTCGCTTTCGAGCCTGAAGATCCAAGGGGCGAGAGAAATGTATGTGATGGCCGCATGGTGAGTGACAAAAAAGTTGTATCGCGACACGACGTCGGTACTAAACACTGGCCAGCTACCCTCGTTGACCTCAACTGGGGTCATGGTATCAATGGCTTGGAATGCCAGAAGCGTAGGGGGCTCCATATCCGCAGCGCTCAACACATGGCTAAACCTGCTCTTGCCTTTGGGAGGTAGCCACTGGGCCTGGACTCCGTCTGTGTCCAAATAGACGCGGACCTGACCACTTGTAGATAGCAAGCAAATAAGAGCCAGAGAGAGGCCTTCCCGGTCTCCGTTATCATAGTCCAGCTCGTCTTCTTCGCCTAGTATAAGATCCTCCGTCTCGGTCTTCTTTCCAATCACCAGGATGTCTGTGATGGAGCTATCCAAGTCATCTCCTGTTTCCGGGCTTGCCTGTAAGTCAAAAGGTCCCTGGAGGCGAGGGATGGCACCGGGCCGCGAGGGTCTGGTATAAACTTCGAGAGCTGGTTCTCCTGGGATAATAGACTCTATGATCTGAGGCTCCTGGGAATCAATCTCACTCATCCATTGACGCTGCTGTTGCGTTAGAAGTTGCTCTCTGGCGTCCGCACTGGGGTCGTCCTCGATGGCAGCCTCGGCGGTAACAATGGAGATCGAAAGAGAAGGAATCAGTGTAGGCGGAGGTGCCCATCGCTGTGGTAGAAGGGGACTCAGCGCATACACGTCGCCTTCGCGCATCGCAATCCACAGTGTCATCGGATTCCAGCCGCCGGAGCCCTTAGTCGCGAAGCTTGCTGCTGCCACCTCCATCTCAAGCTCATCGGGCGAGAAGGCTTTGCTGGTAGCCGATACAGACGCAGAAAAATCCTGATCAACGCTGGTGCCATCCGCCAACTTCTTGAGGTCTATCGACGTCGTCGGAGAGTCAAATGACCAGCGGTCCTGCGTCGAAAGCTCCCACACGCGGACCGTTGCGTCGGCCGTGACGGTCACAATGCAAGAGCCGTTAATTCCCAGAGGGTGCCATAGGGCAGACACAATGGCAGAGCGGGAAGTGATGTGGGTCGTGGGCCCAAGTGTGTATGTTTTGGGCTTCAGCGGGCTGGTGTCTTCGCTCGTAAGGTGAGATGAATCGGGCAGTGCGCAGATGTGTACGGTGTGTGTCGTGAGAATAGCCAGCTGGTTCGTATTCGGCGAGATGATGAGCTGCCGGATGTCGTCGGCCACTGGCGTCTTGATTATCTGTGGATTGTTGTGTTAGCATGCTTGTCGTGGTCACGCCACGACATCTTGATTCTGTCTGTCTTCTCTTTAGAGAACCAATCATCCACTTACCCTCCATCCGCCCGCCGTGTCAGTGCCATCCGTATCAATGGACTGTAAAGTATCATCCTCCCGCTTGATTCGAACACCCACGCTGCTCCTCCTCCGCGATTGTTTATCCGTCCATTCTTCCTTGAGGTAGACCAGATCGCCCCATCGGATCTCCCTGCCCGCAGCAACAAACACTTCCGTTCCGCGTCGGGCAATCGTCCTCCGAGGCCCGGGAAACTGCTTCTTCTTTCCCGGTGACAGGGCCCTAGATCGAAGAGACTCGGCTGAAGGCTCAAAGAGCTGGTTGCCGGGGGCGTTTTTCGACAGCCAAGCTGCCGAGTAGCACTTGACCTTTGGCATGGCTGGCTTTTTGTTTGCTGGAGAATCAGAACCAGGTTGACGTCTCTTCCCTCTTCCCGTAAATAATCTCTCCTCTCCTGATTCAGTTAAATATAACCGGCGGAAGCTGTGTTCGTCCTGACGGCTCAAAAGAGAGCGGCGTCTTGCCGGATCCCAAAAAACAATTCAATTCCAAGGCTGGCTTTCGAAGCTTTTGCAAAAAAGCGCGGCTGTCAGCGAAGCAGGAAAGCTTTAGCGCGTTATCTGGGGCAACTTGGGTGGCAGGGGATCCACCCGCAATCGCTGTACCCGCCTATGAGATCCGTTAGTGTGCTGTTTCTACAGGTGCCTTGCATCAGCGAACAGGCTCAGCCTTTTTTTGCTTGTGCTTGTAATACTTGGGCTTGAAGCTTCCATTCGTCTACCTGCATCAGACTTCATTCACATCAATTGACTTTCTCAGCATCATCCCGGCTATTGCCATTCTCCCATTTACGCAATCCTCGACAATCAGTCTTACGACACTACTTTGATTTACCGTCGATCCCAGTCCTTCCTCCCAGTTTGAAGCTTGCACACCGGTCACACGATGCGCGAAGTTCGAAGCACCGTCGAGCGCCTCGACAGACCGAGTGCATACTATCTCAGCAGAGTGCGTGCAAGCCAGGTCATCAGCATCAAGCCGAACGTGAAAGCTCACCAGTCATTAGAACAAGCGCAGACGCGACCGAGACGACAATGCAGAGGAAGCTGCAGAACCCGCCGCTGATCCCCTCGCAAACGCGACGACTCTCTACGTCGGCAACCTGTGCGTTTTCAACCTCCCCTCTGTCCCATCATATTCCCCAGTACATATTCTAACACGAATTTCTCTATAGCTCCTTTTACACCACAGAAGAGCAAGTCTACGAGCTCTTTTCCAAGTGCGGCGAAATCAAGCGTCTCGTCATGGGCCTCGACCGATTCAACAAGACCCCCTGCGGCTTCTGCTTCGTCGAATACTACACCCACCAGGACGCCCTAGACTGCATGAAGTACATTGGCGGCACAAAGCTAGACGAGCGCATCATCCGAACAGACCTGGATCCAGGATTCGAGGAGGGCAGACAGTACGGCCGAGGCAAGTCGGGCGGCCAGGTCAGAGACGAGTACCGGGAGGACTTTGACGAGGGCCGAGGAGGCGTGGGTAGAGCGCTGCAGGATGAGAAGTCGAAATATGACGATTAAAGGGGGGAATTGCTTTGTTTGTGAAAGTCTTAATATTTGGAATGATACCTTTTACGGGAAATAGATTTGGAATTTTTCTCAGCGCAAGTTTCTATCTTGATTTAATCCATCGCGCCATTTCAGATTGAGCACCACCATCCGGGTATTCCTACAGTCATCCGCTGATCCATGCAACCAAAATCGCAGGCCTTTTTCTTTTTCTTCTTCGTCATAAACTCCCATACAGCCGTAGTTCCAAAGTACTCCATCGTAGTGTGCAAGGTGGTAGTAGGTAATGTACAATAAGTCTCTGCTTATATCGTCACAACTGTCGTCCTCATCTTTCCCCAAGTCCCTTCTCCTTCAACCAGGATAAAATTGCAATTCGCTCGTTGTATAGTCGTCTCAGTTTTCATCCCGCATTTAGTATCCAGGAGGGTTGACTCTCTGCGAAACTCTCGTCCACTTTGGCAATTCTAGCAATTCCCCTAGCGTCAGCACTCGTACAGAAGAAAAAACATCAAGAGGGCCACGGCCATACTGTGAATGCCCTTGCGGTACTTCTTCTCCTTCCGGTCAAACATGGTGTACTTGTCCCTCGGCAGCATCTCCTCTTCCACCGGCATCTCGGCCTTCCACCGCTCAATGGCCTCAAGCGTCTGGCCCTTCTTCGCCAGCGCCCGCGTCCAGCGTCGCCACGACGCTGTCCAC